>RJWJ010006879.1:37928-60278 GCA_004363605.1 Indri indri | reverse complement strand
CATGGATTGACGGGCACTTGGGTTGTTTCCACATCCTTGTGATAGTGAATTGTGCTGCCATAAACATTCGGGTGCAGATGTCTTTATCATAGAATGTTTTGTGCTCTTTTGGGTAGATGCCTAATAGTGCTATTGCTGGATCAAATGGTATTTCTATTTTTAGCTCTCTGAGGTATCTCCAGATTCTTTTCCACAGAGGAAACTGCACTAATTTGCAGTCCCACCAGCAGTGTAAGAGTGTTCCTGACTCTCCACATCCTCGCCAGCATTTGTTGTTTTGGGATTTTTTGATAGAGGTCAATCTCACCGGGGGTTAGGTGATATGTCATTGTGGTTTTGATTTGCATTTTTCTAATAATTAGAGATGTTGAGCATTTTTTTATATGTTTGCTGGCCATTCTTCTGTCTTCTTTTGAAAAGTTTCTGTTCATTTCCTTTGCCCATTTGTGGATGGGGTTTTTTGATTTTTTCTTATTGATTTTTTTGAGTTCTAGATAGATTCTGGTTATCAGCCCTTTGTCAGATGTGTAGAGTGCAAATATTTTTTCCCATTCTGCGGGCTGTCTATTCACTCTAGTGATAGTTTCCTTGGCAGTGCAGAAGCTTTTTAATTTGATTAGATCCCACTTATTTATTTTTGTTGCTGCGGCGATCGCTTTGGGGTTCTTCTTCAAGAATTCCTTGCCTATGCCGATGTCTGAAAGAGTCTTCCCAACATCTTCATTTAGAATTCTTAAGGTTTCATGCCTTAGGTTTAAGTCTGTTATCTACTAGTTTCTTATAGAGTTAAACATACTCTCACGAGGCGACTGCAATGCTACTTCTAGGTATTTACCCAGGAGAAATTAAAACACACACACACACACACACGCATACACACACACACAGAATTGTATGTTTATAGATGCTTTACTTATAATAGCTCCGAATTAGAAATAATTGAATGGAAAACAAATTGTTGTGACATATTCAAATGATGCATACCACTGAGCCATAAAAAAGAGTACAATAACAAAGATAGGAGACAAAAAAGAACACTTTGACTCCTGTGGTTATTTACAGTTACCTTTTTTTTCTTATGATTAATTTAATTTAATTTTTTAAATTTCAGAATATTATGGGGGTACAAACTGGTTACATAAATTGCCTTTGCACCACCCAAGTCAGAGCTACAAGCATGTCCATACCCCAAACAGCGCACACCACACCCTTTACTTTTAAACAAACTTTGAGCTCCTACTATGTTTCTGGTACTGTAGGATTAAAGAAAATCTTATCTTCTGCTTATCACTTTGGTGGTAGAGTTAGTGGAGAAGGGAAGAGAGATAAAATATAAAACTGGGAAACAATTTAGGAGCAATTTAAAGAGTTCACAGTAAAAAACTGAATTTAACATTATCAATGGAACAGAAGGAAAAATATCAATGCTGGCTGGAATTATAAAAGATAGATTTCTTAGAGATGGTGCTACCTGAGTTGGGTCTTGACTGAAGAGCTGGAGGTTTGTAATTGGGATTCAGTATGCATTAAATACAGTGGAGTAAAGGAATCTGAGAACATGGACCTGCTTCCAGCAGAGAGCTGGCTTATGATGCCAATTAGTCAGATCAGGATAGTCATGGAGTAGACAGGCAACATATTTTTATCCACTTTATCCATGAGACACAAACTAATTAGGTATCTTGCCACAGGTCACATATTTAGTGGCAGATATAGAACTAAGGCAAAGTTTCCTGATTCTGTCCCAGTGTTCTTTTTTCATAGACATACTTTTCCTGGTGCCTAGGAAGAGCCGTAAAAGATTTATGACATCCTTTACCTGAAAATTTGAAAAGAAATATTGCCTGGGCTGCAAAGCAATTGATGCATCTGGGAAATATACTAAGAAGAGCTGGTGAATCTGTTTTTTTCTGGCTTGATGTGGGACATAAACAGATGATTATGGCCCATTCCTGAATGCGTTGACAACTGAGTACGAATGACATACTCAAGATGGAATCACACAAAGCTAGGAGATACATCACCACTCAAATCCTATCAAGATAATTTGTTCATTAAACACACATGTGTTTTGGGTTGCACATAATTCCTGCCTTCTGAGTCTCTGGAATTACTGTGGCAAAATTATCTACAGCTCTTCGAGAGTAGGCTTGGTGCCTTTTTAATTAACCTTTGCATTTCCAGAGTCTGGAAAAATTCTTGGCTGATAGTTGGTTTTGAGTAAAAGTTTGACAAATTGAATTAGGTTTATTTTTGTCTATTGCATTATGGAAGAAAGGCACGCAAAATGAACAATACATTTGTCATTTTCATATATTGCTGTTAGTAATGTAAATTGGTTCAATACTTTTGGAAAGACATTTGGTAATTGCTATAAAAGCTGTAAAATTATATATGCTCCTCTATGTTATGAAAATTCAACTCCTAGACACCATCCTAAGGAAATAATAAAAAAGGAGAAAATAATGCTATTTATGAAACTTTTCACCAGAGCTATTGAAAATGGGAAAAAAGCTATAATAAATAGAAATAGCCATAAAGTCTAACTATAGGGAAATATGCAAGAAAATATACTATTTTCAATAATACAGAGACATTAAAAAGATAACTATTAATACTATGTAGAACATGGAGAACACATACTATACATTACATAAAAATTAGAATGCAATCAATATACAACTATATAAATTAGATAAATATACTAGACGGCCATAAACAAAAGACAATGATTGTGTAGGATGATGGGTTTACAACTTCAGGTGGATGCTGAGCAAGTGCCTACACTATGGAGGGTGAGCTTTAGGAAGAGTCAGAGTGGATGGTGTGGTTTGGAGAGTGAGAGGGGATGAGTAAGGGCTCTTAGAATTAAGCTCAGCTTTGCAACTCAGAGTTCAGTGATCAGAGGCAAATCTCAATGTCTTTTTAGGCAAGATATATGCCTATGAGTTAGGTAATGTTTTTGAGAAGGTCAGATGAAAAAACGGAGGTGAGATCTTGAAGCCGAAGTGCGATGCAAATATTAATGATTATCATCATTTTGACTAGTATTCATACCAGTAATGGTAATGCCATTGAATCTTGAAGATCCCTAATATTGAAGAGTCCACTATCAACAAGTATATAAGCATGGGAGGACACAGACCTTAAATGCTCTTGGCCTAGCAATAAATACCAGTACTTGGAAGTGGTGGAAATGAGACCCAGGCTGAATGTTTCAGTTGAGCGACTTCCTATATCTCAAAGGCCTTTGACTTGAACATGTGAGTACCACCCTAGACACAAGTGTCAAGTTCTTATTTGCTAATCTGCTACTTTCCCTCCTAGGAAAGTATGTTCCAAGACCCCAGTCTAAAAATAATTACATTTACACCGTTTGCTACTACAAAGCTATTTCATTTTTCTTTCCCTATATTATTTGTGCCTTTAGGTGATAAACTCATTGGAACAAGAGCTATTCCTTGTTTTGTCAGAGTTTATATTATGTAGAACATGTCCTACGTTTTATGTACTGGTTACAGAATTCTAGCAAAACTAAATGTTGGAAACAAGAATGCAGGATAGAAATAACCTAAAACCTCTCAGGAGAATGTGAACTTGGTAATGTACATCAAAGGACATAAAATTAGATTGTGCCTAAGGGGGGCTAAGGTGAATTTCCTGTTTTACGTTTGACTTTCTACACAACCTTTGAAAAAATTACCTGTGTTCTGTGCTGTAGTGCCACATTGGTTCAGACCTCTGATTATTCAACTCATGATTCCTGCTTGAATAGCTGTGAAATGGCACAGCTCTCTTCTTACTCATTAGCTGTAGATTAGTAGAATTCAGCTACTAATGGCATCCATTTTACAGTCCCATTAGTAGTAATTTTCTCTCACCTTTTCTTAATACCATCACATGGCCTCCTTCTCCCACTTCCTGATGTAGTATGTTCCAAGGTTTATTTATTATGATTTCTTTTACTCATCCTAAACATGCTATTCAAGTTCCAAGAGTATCTTTTTGGTCATTCAGTCATTCAGGCCAATGATGATTCAAAAGAGGTTCATGTATGGATTATTTAATAAAAAGTCCTTTCATTTTTATACCTCATTTATATGATGCAGGGGAAATTGCCAACCAAAGGGTCTGTAATATCGATTCAACAAATGCTAGTTTTTATCCTTCCCTTCTTCATCTGTTTTATGGAATGCACTCACAATGAACAAAACCAGTCATTGTCTTTATTTTACAAATTTAAGAATGTAAAAAGTTTCTAGAGCCTAAATAGCCTAATTTTCCCAAGGCCAAATAGCGAGTCTGTGGAGGTAGCTGAACTCAAGCCTGTCTATTCATTAGTTTGTTCATTCATTCATTCAATGAATAATATTTATGAATTCAATGTCACAGCTACTGTTGTAGGCACAGGCAACTTACGTTCTAGTGATTCTAAGAGTCCTCATCATACCATGTTGCCCTAAACAACTCATGGTCTTCTTAATAGGGATCTTCTAATCTAAGACAGCTGATTGAATTAATAATATTTTAAAATGCTATTTAGTTGTTTCTTTATCAAAAAGGAAAACAACAAATGAGCTGCTTCTATGTATAAAATACAGTGGTAAATACTATACCAAAGCAAGAAATATATTTCATCTGATTTTTTGCCTCCATGAATTTGCAACATTTTGCATTTTTACCAAGGCCATTGTTCGTGGAGGTTATACACTTTAGGAGGAACAAAGGCCATAGTGGATATTCAAGAAATAATGTGGACTTTGGTATGCAAGTTGAAATTGATTATTGGCTCTTCCATTTATTGATTGCATGAGTCAGGACCAGTCTCTTAAATTTTCAGAGTTTCAGTTGTTTCATTTGGTAAATTACAGATAATCTCACCTTCATAAAGTTGTGAAAGAATCAGACATATAGGACAGACCTAGAACATGGCCTGGACGTAAGTGGTCAATAAATGCAGGTTCTTTTTCTTTTCTTAATGGAAAAGAAACTGCCATTCTGAAGAAACAGCCTGCCAGAAGCTGGCACACTACCCAGAAAAGCACTTAGGACTACAGCACCTTGACACAGCAACTGTTATGAGGTCTTGGATCAATGCTCACCATAATCACCACCGGCAGTGGTAGGCTTTCAGGCACTTGGCCACCTCCTGCACTCTCTCCTTTCTACAGTTCTACATGATGCTTGGTCTGCTGCAATTCTCTGACCATTCCCTCCCTCCTTGCCAGCCTTTTCAGGCATTCTCTGGATCATCAGTGATCGACAAAGTCCCCTCTATGGCCGGTAACTTCTTGAAACATTCCCTTCCTCTTTGCTATTTCCTGAGTTCTCTTGAGGAGAATCCTATTTGCTTTCTCACACTCCATATCCATCAGGACCAGGAAGTAGGATTGGATTGTGTCAAGAATGCTATTGTTCTTGGATATTGTTCCTTCCTCTTCTTCCACCACCAGTGCCTGCTCCATTGGAGCTCATGTCTGCCATTGCACTAACTTGGTCAACTAATCAGGTACACCTGATGCAAGTATCCCTGTCCTGTTGCTTGCAGTGAAATTGCTGAATAAGAAAACCCAGCCAAACGAATGGTCTTCTCTTAAAAAAATATAAACTACTACAACATGTCTGTTGTAGAACTCATATTTTATTTCAGTCATCTACCCATTTCTCAACTTCTCTTTATAGCAAACATCAGTATGGTTGCCTACACACATCTTCACTTACTGACCTCCATTCATGCTTTTTGACAGAAAGAAGGAACAGCAATATTCTATCTACTTTATTTCTCTATAACTGATCTACTTTCATATCTCCAACTCCCACTCCCCTCTAAGTAGCAGGCAGAGAGTGGGGTCCTGGGATTAAATTTGGACAAATCTGGTTTAAAAGATAAAATGATCTAATAAATTCTGCTAAAGTCACTTCAGATTTTCCTCAGTCTCTTTGTATAATAGCTCAAACTTCTAATTCCTCCTCTGGTCCTGTTCCTCTCTAAGATAGCAACTGGTTGTTTGCAGGGCCCTATAGGTCTGCATGGCCTTGCGGGGAAAAGGCCCCCAGACTTGAATGCTGGTCCTTGAATGTGCCCTGACAACTGCTAATTCATGGTTGAGCCCTCCTGTCTCTGATTGCTTTTTCGACATCTGCTACTGTCTGCAGCTGATGAATTCATGGTATGGTCAGTTCTGCTATAATGCTTGTTTTGAAAACACAATTGATATATTAGGGGACAATGTGAGCATAAATCCTGCTTCCATTTGTTCATGCTCAATTTCTTAAGCAAGAAACGCTCGGGCAATGCTGAAAACACCCAGGAGAACCAAGCCTCGTAAGACTATACAAAATGTGCACATGCATACAACTCAAGCATCTCTCAGCTGCCTCAGTTTCTCCATGTCTCATTTCCATCCTCATCCGGTGTTGCAATTTCCTGTTCTTGCACTACTTCCCAATCACTCACAAGCTGCAACCCTTCCAATGCCCACTTCCATAGGTGGATTTCAGGTCTTTTTCAAGGTAAAGTGCCATATTTATTGCAGTATTTATGTGTTTCTTAACTATTTAACATGTGTAAAATTGTGCTTTCATTTCTTTAATGTGTTGCTGGTATCTAAACTTATCATATACTCAATTAAAAATGAGTAACATTTAGACAAGCTAATTTGGAGGGATTTTCACAATGAACAAAGAAAGCTGGAAAAAGGTGTGTCTAATAATATCATGTGTATCTGTGTGTGTGAATGTTTCTGTATGATTGTTTGAGTATGAAGAAAATTATCTAACTCAGGGTGGTAGGATTTGGGATTTTTGAGTGTTGTGCCCAAACTTCATTTTTCCAGTTTGCCTTGTAGGTTTTTATTGGTCTATTTTGCATTGCATTGGAATTTTTATGAACACATTTCCTTTGTTACAGCAGAGCTGTTTCACCATTTAGGCTAGGCAAGGGTCCAATTGACCCCCCAATTTTCCTTCTGATTTGCTTCCTTTCAGTTCTCACTGAGCCTACAGATCTCTTAAAGTTGCTTCTTTATCTTTTACCCAAATCCTGGTTCAGGCTTTTTACCCAATAGGGGGTCTCTGCTCTTTCCTGCTTCCTTTCAACTTCACTGACCCCGTAGCAGGTGTGTAGACCCTAAACTCATTTTGCTCAACACATCAGGGCCGAGGAAGCCCCAGGAGGCTGACTAGACCCTCTTGGCATCACAACACCACTAATCCTAACAAGTGCAGGGTCACTTGTCACAGCAGCTTTCTCCAAAAAACCCTACAGGGCAAGACGAGAGTCTCCATACTTTAGGTCTTCTTCTACACTTACTCTGTGCACATCAGAATAAGAGCACAGAGATTCAGGATAAGGACACTGGAGCATTTCCCTTCAAGGTGTTTTTCCTTCATGCTTCCATGTGCCCATCCTCAGTATACTCCCATCTGTTTTCTAGCCCAACATCCACGTGGAACTGCTGTTGCCCTTGCTTTCTTTATTTGATGGAATCTGTCAATAGAATGTGATGCAGATATCTTCCCTAATTTCGTAGGGACCTGGCTCATCTCTCATTATCCTGGTGTCTCTTTCTCAGCTTGCTTCACAGGCTGTCCTTCCCTGGACTGACTTCTCCATTTGCAGTTCCCCAAGGGCCAGGCTGGAGATCCGCTGCTTCTCTCTTCTCTGCACTCTCTCATGTAATGATGTCCTCCATCGCCATAGCTTTGGATGCCATCCCATCCACATGCTGATGCTCTCACACCCAGCCCATGACTTCTGTCTGCTCTCTAGACATATATCCAACTGCCTACTGGTAATCTCTACGTGGAAATTACATTTTGAACTTAACATGTCCAAAACCAGACTCTAGTTTCACTGGATTTTATTCCCATTACATCTCACAGAATTAGACAAAACTCTTTCCACCCCTGCCAGAGTGGACTCTTTACATCATTTAGTCTTAATGTCACTAACTTCTCACTAAGTCCTGGCTTGGGTGTGATTGTTGGACACAGACTGTTAAATAAAGACTTTCCAGATATGAAGAACGTGTGGAAGGCCAGAAAGAATAACAAATAACAGCAACTCTTGGTGGATACATGAGAAGTTTATTTTCATATATTGCTGATAGAAGTGGGAGTTTTAATAGCCTTTTTGGAAAGCAATATGAAATAATTTATGCCTCAATTCCAAGAATCTCTAATGTAGAGAGAAAAACACCAATATATGATACATATATTTAAAACAGCATTGTTTATAGTTGCAAAAAAACTGGCAATAAAGTGAAAACCCATCTGTGGGGAAGGAATGAATAAACTGCAATAAAGTCATATCTAAACTTATCATATACTCAATTAAAAATGACTAAAATTTAGACAAGCTAATTTGGAGGGATTTTCACAATGAACGAAGAAAGCTGGAAAAAGGTGTGTCTAAGAATATCATGCGTATCTGTGTGTGTGTGAATGTTTCTATATGATTGTTTGAGTACAAAGAAAATTATCTAACTTGGAGTGGTAGGATTTGGGATATTATTTTACTTCCTTATTCTTTTATCCAATACATAAATACATACATACACCTTCTGACAAACACACACACACACACACACACACACACACACACACACACACACACAGAGACAGGAGCATGAATTATTTACATACTTTGGCACTGAAGTTATTTTATTTATGAAAAAAAAAAAAGAAAATCTTCTCTCTGTGGCTTCTTGCTCCCCTCCCTCTCTCCATCTCTCCTTCCACTTTTCTCTGTCTCTGGTGCTCCCATCCCATCCAAGGCAGCGTCATTTCTGTCAGTGATAATATAGGGTAAGAATTGTGTTAGGGACGGGATAATGAGCAAGAGAGATGCAGTCCCTGACCTCCAGGGTTTGTAGGATAGTGGCAGAAGAGGCAATGCATAAACAAACTACTAGATAGGATTTAAAAATATTTGACGTGTCCCGTGACATAGCAATAACCTGGTATCCTTCCCAATCTATTCTTCATCCAGTAGCTAGAGTAAATATAAAAACAGAAATCATAGCTTCTCATTTTTTGGCTAATCTTCCCTTGCTCTTAGAAGAAAATCTAAGCACCTCATCTCAGCCCAGGAGGTCCTGGCTGGTCTGGCCCCTGCCGAACTTGTCTCATGCTGCTCTGTCCATTTGCTCACTCTTCTTGCCATGCTAACAAAATGCTGAGCTCCTCTCTTTCTATCCCGTAATGCTCCCCTTTTGCATGTTTTGCTGGTTCATTTCGATATAGTTCTCTGCATAAACATTGTGTTCTAAGAGCTTCCCATGAGCAACTTGGCAGACTAGCCTCCCTTTCCAGGGTTCTCTACTTGTTGTTTCCTTCACAGGACATGCCAAATATTTTTAAATCCTATCTACTAGTTTGTTTACGCATTGCCTATCTGCCACTATCCTACAAACCCTGCAGTTCAGGGACTGCATCTGCGTTGCTCATTCCTCAGACCCTAACACAATTCTTCCCACATATTAGGTGAACTTCAAATAAACATTGTTTGGAAAAAATGAACAGATTAGTGAGTGAAAAACAAATATTGTTTTGCTAACAGAGCACAGAAATATTTTAAGTGAATTGAGATTCCCGAAACTATGTGTGTGTGTGTACACACACATAAATATTCTGTTATGTTTTATATCTATATGGAGGTAATTTTAAAATATTTAAGTTGAAAACATGTTACAGATGCATTTTTCACAAAATCGCTCCTTTATTACATTTAGAAGATGAATAATCTGAGGCGTGGTTTGTGGTTTGGCTATGAAGTAAGACGGTAGGTTAGAGAAATTTTGGAACAAACTTTAATGAATGTCGTTGCAGGTTTCAAAGGTCAGAGGGAGGATATATTTCTTAACATACTTGACTATTTGTTTCTGTCCATAATATTGCATATCCTAAATAACAGTTAAAGAGAAGATCAAGAGTTAAGATTAAACTGGACCTGAAATGCCAGACTTTTGTCAGAACTTCTAGGAAATTGATGAAATATTTTATTCTGAAGGCTACAACCAAGCATGATCTCATCCAGATCAGCAGAATTACTAACAAAACATCAAGGTGCTGCCTGACTGCCAGGAGAGCTCAGTCATCTTTGTCAGTAAATGTTTAGCTGAAGCAGGATTTTAGCCAAGAATATATACAGGAAGAAATATAAAATGCAACACCTCCTAGCTAGTGTGCTTATCCTACCAACAACACTGTTTGAAATATGTATTTACATTAATACGTCCTTCTCAGCATAGCAACACTAATAAATTTAGTCTCTAATTAATATTTCATTATTCTGATTAACATTTTAGCATATAATATATAATTATAAAATGTCATAAATATAAAACATATAAAGTAAATATTCAAAGTATGCATTATATTTTATTATTATAGGATAGATACTATCACAATCCAAAATTACAATGAAGACACTAAGCAAAGCATTTTTTAAGCCAAATAATTTGATTCATGATGGAGTATATCAATGGAAAGAACCAGGATTTAGGAACCAAACAGGTGTGTCTTAGAACTGCTATGCTGCTCTCTAGCTATAGAACCTTAGAAAAGTTATATAACTAGCATGAACTTGGTGTATTGGTAAATCTGAGAAAACAGTACCTGCTCATTGTGTTGCGCAGCAATTAAATTCAAATATATGCCCTATACAACATCTGCATACAGTAGGAATATGGTAGAATATTGCGGCTGCATGGTTAGCTCCTTTAGAGTTTATCTAGTCAAATGTAGCCTAGTATAGTTGGAGAGTTATTAAGGATATGAACTTAGCTAGAGATTTTTTTGTTTTTGTTTTTGCTTGTTTGTTTTGCAAGCCATAAAAATCTGGTTAAGTTCAACAAAAGGATCAGAAGGATAAAAAAGTAGCTTAAAGGATGGATAAGAATGCTGGAGAACAGGCTTGGAAATAAGTCAGACACAGCAGGAGCCTGTTTGGTCAAGGTGTCTGGCCTTACTCAAAACCACTTGAGAGATTTGTTTGGAGTCCATCACCAAGATGAATGTACTTTACCAGTATATTTTTTTCCCCTTCCCATGTAACTCAGCTCAAAATTTGGAGCCTTGAGAGAAAAAGTCTGAGTGATCTGGCCATCTTTTTATCTGTGAAAGTTAGGCACTTCATTTTTGTCCCTGTCCACATGACTTGCAAGGAGGTAAACCAAAGCTCAAGCTGTTGCAAAGGGCAAAATTAAAATTACTTAATTTATTGAAATTATCAATTAAATATTAAAATTAATCAATTAAAATTAGAATGTCACTGTGGATTTCCAAGTGACCCATACTAGCTTTAGAACAAAATGCAAAAGCATTGAATAAAATTATTTAGGGGACAAGATAAGGTTTCAGTATCAAAATAGAGAACTGGGAGGTGGTACTAACAGCAAACATGAACCAGTGGTGTAATTCGATTACGCCAGCAGAGCCCCCAGGGGTGGCTGGCCAGGGGTGTGTGCTGGAGCCTCTGGGCCCCCTTCCATTTCAACTGGTTCAGGTTTCTGTATTCTCTCTCTCTCTCTCTTTTAAATGTAACAGCATTCCACTTAAGGTTTCACTTTTTTTTAAATTATTTTTTATTTATTTTTATTTTTATTTTTATTTATTTCAGGGTATTATGAGGGTACAAACATTTTGGTTACATTTTATGTCTTTGCCTCACCCAAGCAAGGGTTAGCGGTATGCCCTTCCCCTCTACAATGCTCCCCGTGTCTTTTAGTTGCGGATTTACCCCCCATCCCCCTAATCCCTGGAGAGTATTACTGCCATGTGAGCACCATAGTGTTAATAATTAGTTAGTACCAATTTGATGGCGAGTACGAGTGGAGCCCATTCTTCCGATCTTGAGGTTTCACTTTTTTAAGAAAAGGAGTTCTGCTGCTAAAAGAAACGTATAGGAGCAAAAACAACCTAACAATCTTTTCAAAACTACAGAACAAAGGAATAACATCCTGGCCATGGAGTCTGCATAGTTATCACTGATATTGTGGAAGAAATGAGGTAAAGGTTAGTCTTCAGCTCCACTACAGAATAGTTTTTGTTAAATAGGTAACATGTAGTCAGCTTAATGCCATAAATACTGCATTTAAATTGGTATAGTATTTTTCAGTTTTGCAAAGACCTTTAGTGTACATTGGCTAACTTGACCTTTAGTATAATAGTATGCGGAAGGCAAAGAACTTGATATCATCTCCATTTACAAATGAGAAGGTGAGGTGCAGAGATGAAATCTCAGAGACAGTGCTAGAACCCAGCTGTACTGATTTTTATGTAGAACTTGTTACCCTAAATGGTACTTTCAAATTTTTAGTTTGTGGAATCCTGTCTGCAGATGAAAATTTAATGGGATTGCGATATTTAAAAACAGAAAAAGTGGAGCTGTGATGGTTGAATTGGGGTGAAGGACCTGGGGCTCCACTCAGCCTCCCTCTTTCTCTTTTCTCTGGAACACGTGCATGGCCCAGAGGCACCTCTGAGAAAAGTGGGCTCTGGGTTTACAGCAGAAAAGCTCTTGCCGATACCATGTCATCCTTCAGGGATCTAGCTGAGTCTCTCTCCCTCCATTTGCCCCACATCATTTAATTTTTGTTCTGTGCAGCTGGGATCCCAGTGGTCACCTCTAGCTAAGGAAGCAGTGCAGGTGGCTCTGTTAAGAAAATGGGCTGGGGACAAGAAGGTAAGATGCTTCTTTGGTTTTGCTTTTGAGGAGCTGACATTGATTTATAGTGGTGCCTAAAACAAGGCATGGGAGTCAGATGCCACCATTTCTGAGTTATGACAAGACACCAGGGGGTCTTTTGTAGAGTTTTTCTGTGTTAGCCTGAGAACATCCCCCAGGATCTAAAATACTCTCCTGCCAGCCATAATCACAATATTTGAAAGTACATCCATATTCCTGACCTAAGTTGTTCTCACTTTTGTACTAATCCTTCAAGGGTTCTCCCTTTTGTTGGAACAGCCCGTGACATAATTATACAAATAGTTTCAATGTCTGCCTCATCTGAACAAGCCATGTTATGATACTTCTTTCTCTCTGACTCATATATGCAATTCAAGTCCACCATGCACATACCACATACACATATACATATTCATATACAAATTTATGTTCATATACATACAGTAGGTCTTCACTTAATGTCGTGGATAGTTTTTTGGAAACTGTGACTTTAAGTGAAATGACTTATAACCAAACCCATTTGGCCATAGACTAATTGATATAAACAAGAGTAAATTTCTGTGGCATATTTCTGGTTACAAAACCATCACCAAACTTCTAAATAGAGACCCAAACACTTCTAATATTAAACATCGAAATAAAGGTGAGCTATGCATTCATTTCAGAAAGTTTAATAAACACAGCTAGGATAGTTATTTACCCATTTACCCCAGTTCAGAGTTGCAGATGGCTGGAGCCCATCCTGCTAGCCAAAATGCAAGGTGAGAAGCAGCCCTGGATAGGACGTCATCCCATTGCAGGGCACACTCACACACACCCACAGTCAGTCACGCAGGAACAGTGTAGACACGCCAATGAACCTCACATGCATGTCTTTCAAATGTGAGAGGAAACCAGAGTACCCAGAGCAAACCCACGAAGACATGGGGAGAAAGTGAAAACTCCACACAGACAGTGGTCACAATGGGCAATCATTTTTTTTTTTCTCATCGGTGTTATAACAAAATGACACTGATCAAAACAATGTTATTTGAGGACCTGCTGTATACTTATTCATATACATACACTACTCAATTAAACTAACTCTGGTTGTCCAGGCCTTAAAGGACCTGTTTTTAAATCAAAACTAATGTTATCACTAATGTTGCACTCAGAGCCTGAGATTAAATGTTGCTGGATTTCCAGTACTATAAAGAGAAGGAAGGAATAGAAGAGTGGGAGAGAATCTGTGGGACTCAATGGCTAGTTGGATATAAAGAGTGGGGAGACAAATAATGTGGGGTTATGGAATAGTTAGGCATGACGGAGAGTCCTTCCTGCAAGGAGAACCAGTTAAGGGCAGGCACGGCTGTGGGCAACGGAGATAAGTGGAAGGAGAAAAATGGAAGAAAACAGAAAAAAATCTTTATTTTGCAGTTCTGACTAGGAATGACTTTGTGTGTCATACATAATATCAGTAATCTGATTGTAAGTTAAATTTATCTGATACTCAGATTGTGTGTGTGTGTGTGTGTGTGTACGTTTTATTAGGTGTTATTTATCATTCGTGTCATGTAGGTAAATCTTGCTGAACATGTGTTAAAGCAAATGAAGGCCTCAGGAAAAATAATGAATTTGAGATGATAAAAGCAAAGATATAGAAATGAAGATTATTTTAGGTTCCAGGAAGAATGATAAATATCTTGGGAATAGAAATGTTAAGTATCCTTGAGAGTAAGGCATCTCAGTTTGATGACATACAGTCCTCATGGTGGACAATTTTAACAAATATATCAGCTTCTGGGAAAATTCTCCATGTGATATAAGCTCTGCCCTAGATCTGCAAAATGCTACAGTTTACTTTGAATTTCAGTGTCTTTCCTTTTATGTTTTTAATAGGAGTCATAATGCCTTATCTTTTTCCCCACAGGGCCTTAGAAGAGTATTGACACATGATAGTTGTTCCATTAACGCTTGTTAATAATAGTTACATTTTGAGTAAATTGTAATTTACAATGTTTGCTAATTTACTAACAATCTCTTTCTCAGAAGGGAGACTCATACACTTAAATCTAAACTATATAAAGTATGTGTAGGAAGAAAGCCATTTTGTACAAAGTAATTCTCTTGACTCAGGCTTTCTGATTACACCTCCCCACCCACAAACACCTTCTATAACAAGGAATATGAGAAGCTACACAGAGAAAAAGAAGAGAATCAAACTATCCTTCCTTTGCTGTTCCTCCCTTTTCTCTATTCATACACACACACGCATATATATGCACAAATACATGTCTCAGAATACCATCATGGCAAATGTAGGATATCTTGTACTATTAAAGTCAGTACTAGTGAACAGTTGAAACTCATGTTCCTGAAAACTAATGAATGTACTCACAGTAATGATCTTCTCTTAGTTGTGCCCACTTCAGAAACCTTTGTGCCTGTACAAATGGTCCCAATGTTCTTTGGCATTGCTACCTTCCTCTCCATCTTCAATGTCACGGCCATCATCCTCCTATGTGAGCCGTTTCAGTGGTGTCCCTGCCTCTGCTTTTCTCTCCCCTTCAATGGACACCCTTCTTTGCTTCTGTTGTAAACTTTATGACTTTAAATCTGACTGTTACTTTCTTGCTCCAAATTCTTCAGTGACTTTCCATCATCCACAGAGGAAAATCTCATTTTTTAACCCTGAGGTTTTACATTGGTACTACTACTCATCTACTCATTTCCATAATTTTCCTTTGGCCTAAAAACATCTTCCCTTTTTTCTGTATGGTGAACTCCAATTCTTTTTCCAAATCTCAGCTCAAGTGTTCAACCAAATTAACTTTTATTGTATTATTGTCCCTCCTGTCTGTATCTAGATTTACATTCTTTTCTGCTTTACTGTGGTCCTGATGAAATTGTACATAACACCACACCACAGTATAATATCACATGATACTGGAATTAGTTGTGTGCTTATCTATGTCCCCTTCTGAAATATGGGCTCTTTGGGAGTCTACATGTTCTAGCAGGACCCTTGGCATATAGCAGGGGCTGAATGAATACTTGTTACATGAAAGAATGTGTGACTATCTTCCATCATTTCTTAAAATTATAATCCACAATTGAAAGCTATCTTATGGGTTATGATTCATCTTAAGCTCAGGAGAGTTATTGACAAGAGATATGCCTCTTTCTGGAAATGGTAATTAACTGTACTTGACAATAGCAAGGAGAAATAATGTGTCCTCTTCCCATCCCTGCCTTTCTCTAGCCCAGAGCAACCACTTTGGTTCAGGAAAAGACATTTTCCCTTCAAGGTCATTGTGCCTCTGACATTGCCTCACTACTACTGGAGGAGCTGTTAGAAGAAAGAAGAAATTAAGGAAAACTCAATTACTGTACCAGGATGTTTAAGAGGAAGGAAAAAGAAAGCAACAGGCCAAATGAATGTGCTAATTATGAGACGCTGCTTTGGTTGTGAAACCAACAGAGTAAAATTCCCAAGGGATTCTTCCTCTAGTAATTCCCTTCCAGCTCTGGAGTAAATGCAGATTTGTGAAGGGAGAAAGGCTTGAAAAAGACAGCCTGACAGTGACACCAGATTTTGTGGTTTCTCTTAGACTGCATTTCACTCATATTTCTTCATTTTTTTGTCTTAGGTGTGTTAAATTGGGGCAGCAGAATAAAGTCGCTGGAACACAATGTTTGAGAAAAAAACCTGCTTTCCTCCGTACTTTCTTAAAAATACATTCACGTGTCCTCACATACACCAAAGCAATGATTGCAGATTGCAGATATTTCATAATTTTCTCTTTCGGGAAGATTGGGGTTGGCGGGGCAGAAGTGTCACTGAATGTATTACATTTCCTTTTACTGAGTCACAGATTTGCTCATGGTGGCTTGCATGGGAGCAAAATGGGTATGTGCTCTTTCAGCTGGCCAAATTCCCTGGAACATGTAGAGCATAAACCTACCAGTTATCTTACATTAAAGTTGAAACTTGGCTGCTGGCTCATTGCCTTCTGGGCGAGTTAATCCGTGCCTGAATGCTGCATTCCCTGCAATGAATGATAGTCCTGTGCATTAGCTCAGCCTGATCTCCATTTCCAAGTTATTATCTCTTGGTGTCTTCTGGGTTAAATTAAGCCTGTTTGTCTACTGCTCCTGAGGTCAGTTACTTTATGGGTCATGCGTTTCCTTCCAGGCACCTGGCCAGAGGTGTCGTGTGTAAAGGATGAAAGACTATAAACGAAGACGGGTGTGCGGGTGGGAAGGAGTGAATCTCAAAGTTTCTGGCAGATGCAAGTCCAGAATTTTTAAGGACATGAGTAATTCTGTGTCTTTTAAAGGGCATCCTATAAACATAGATGTTTGTGGTGAACAGATATAAGTAGAATTCAGGGCTGAAACTCATGAATAGTAAGCCCTGATTTGTTGCTCTATAGAATAAGGTCAACATGGTTTCACTATAGCCCTGAGTACATGTATTTCTTAAGAATAATCTATTATGTTTTAGGATTTAAAGGAATGTGGTTCCCAGAGCTCATACACAGGGTTTTAGGGAATTAATGTGGTAGAACTTGGCAGACAAATTATGCATTTTTCTCAACTATCATAGTCACTCTTCAATGTCAGTATTATTGTTTTAATGTTATACATGAAAAATTAAGGGTCATATAGGCAAAGAGACTTGCCCTAGCACATAAGTAGTTGGCCTACAATTAAAATTCTACTCTGACCTCAAAGCCAAATTCTTTACACCACACTGTAAATCTTTGCTTGGCTGAAAAAGTCTTGTCCTTCAAATCTCTTACTCTGGTTTCAATGGAATCTCCATGTCTTGGGGAAATATGTCATTGGCCACAAAGCCTACAAGTTATTAATCATATAAGCATCCAGCTCAGTGTCTCTACTACCTGTCTACTCTGATGACCCACTCCAAATCATTCTTTGGGTAAAGTTAAAGAAGTTGGCAATCAGTGTACATGAAGCAGAGATTGGCAATGCTTGGCTACCCATTTTTTATCCAACTGCAAAGTCATGGAGTTAAACAAGTGATTCATCTCTGGCTTAACATTAAAATAACCTGTGAAACTTAAAAAAAAATGCAAGACCCCCTCCCCAGCACAGACCAAGATAGATTCTGATCTATTTATTCCAAAGTACGTATTGAGTATCAGTATTTTTTTTAAGGTCCTACATAATTCTAAAATGCATCCAAGATTAAGAACTGAGTTTTCCCATCACAGCAGTAAGTGCCTTATCTTATTCCAAAGAAACTATATTGATAAATAAAAATTGGGTAAGAGAATGTAAAGAGATTGTTTGTGTGTTTAACTCTAAGAGAGATTTTGAAAAACCATGATATATTAGTTAGTTTCTTCCCACAAAAATGAAGACAGTGTGACTACGAACATTTGACTCAATTAAATAAATGTTTATAAGTGCCATGGATACAAAACCCAATAAGGCTATCATTCTTTAAGGAATGTTAAGGTGATAAATGTGCACATAAATAACTGTATTTATTTATAAATTTTGTTAAGCTTGTGAATAATCTTTCCATGGATTGTAAAATGGACAATTATATTGTTCCAAGGAGAAGGAATGGAATATGCAAAGGATTGGTAGTGTCAGGCATGGTGGCATGCACCTGTAGTCCCAGCTACTTGGGAGGTCTAGGTGGGAGGATCGCTTGAGCCCAGGAGTTCAAGACCAGCTGGACAACATAGTGAGACCCCATCTCAAGCAAAGAAAAAAAGGGATTGGTAGTGTTAGGAAGCAAGCCATATTTAGAAGAAGCAGGTAGATCAGTAGGGTTGGAGCATAGGGAGAAAAGAAGATAAGAGTGGGAGATGAGATTGGAAAAAGGAAAGGCATAGAGCACCAAGTATTGTATTTTATCTTTACTTCTACACTTACCTCCAAAGACACTGATTTCTTTATTTTCCTTTCGTTTGATCTCATTTTCCCCTCTCCCATCTTCTCTCTTTTCTCCCTTTTTTCTGTTTTCTCTCTCTTTTTGATTTTTGATGTCTATAATAATTAGATTATTAATATTGGTAATAATAATAGCTTTAATATTTGTTATTTCTAAATGTCAGTCACTATTTTAAGAACTTCATATAACTTATCTCATTGTTACATTGAGTCATCAAAACAATCCTAAAAATTATGTAATATTATTATTCTTGTGTTATATATGAGAAAACAGAGGCCCAAGGACACAAAACTAACAAGAAGTAGAACCGAGTAAGCAGAAAGTAGATCCAGGTGTTGAGGAAACATAAGATATAGAACTTCAGAAATTAGCCAAATGTCTTATATGAATTCAGAACTTTGTGTGTTTGTGAGGTAGTGGAGGTGGAGGGGACATCAGAATACCATGTTGCCCCTGGTACACAAAACCATTCTCCTTTGTTTGCTTTACCTTCCATCTGCCTTAGTTGGCCACAGTGCGAATTGTCACATGGAGCTGATATGAGCTCCAGCTTTTATAGATGGAGGATCAGTTTTGTATTTGACATTTGATTTTAGAGTACATCTCTTTGTATTTTGCCTGAAATGAAGACCAACAAAGTCTAATTTTTATGGGTGACAATTAATAGAGAAGAATAAGTTGAAAGTATATTAAGATAAGCTACATTCCAATCAATGGTTGAGAAATTATTTTACTGGCTTTGAAGAGGTCCTTATTTTCAGTGTACATCCTCTGTGGGTTACAGTCCTAGGGGAGTTCTTGAAAAAAATAGTGTTTACTTTTCTAAAAAGGGGGTGTTTGACAAAATGCCCTGGAAATATCCATGAAACTGTTATAACCTTGGACCTTTGGTTGATTAACTCCAAAAACCCTCAGTAATAAATGTGCCATTCAGACTTCTAGTAACTCGAGTGTGGAACAATTTTACAAAGACAGATGGGTCATGCAAAATGATCCTTCAGATCGAGCTGATTTGTGACTGCCTTATGTTTTTATAGTTCTCTATAAGCGTACAGAAAGCCTACATATACATTATTTAATTTCCCCCAAATTCTTGTAAGAGAAGCAGGGAATTATTGGTATATTTTTTTCAAGTGAGCAAAGAGATTAAGGGAGGTTAACAAGTCTTTCTAAAGTGACTAAGTGTCTATTTAAAGGGGCTCAACAAGAATCTCCCCTATGGTGTAGCAACCGTTTTTTGACTATAACTTTATAGATTACAAACAAAAATAAAACAAACCACACTTATTTTTCTAAGATTTGTCCTAGAACATTGGAAATATTAATAAAAAGCAGGTTAATTTGCCTCAAATCAATACATTAAAAATCAATTGGCCAAATGACTAATTTGCTGATTACTTTTAAAAGAAACATATCATTTGAGCTTTTCACCTAAATTCCTTAAAAGGAATGAAGTTAAAATATAAAATACATTTTTAAAATATCAACAACATACAACAATAGATATGTTGTCAGAGAAATGGGTCAAAGGATCATAAAAAATGTTAACATTAGTCAACAGAATATCATAAAAAAAATTCCCACATCTAATGCTATATTTCCCATGTGGATTTGAACATTTGTAGAAAATTAGAATAGAAATATTTGAGCTATTTTTACTAAATTAAAATTTAACAAAATTATACATCATATAATTTATATTTACACACATCTGAAAGAAATCAGAATTTTAGTTAAATGCAACGTAAATTAAAATTTTCAGCAGATTAACCTAATACACTGGTAATATAATAAGTAGGCTTATTCTCTCCTTTCATGTTCCTACCAGTCTAGTGGAAGAGGTATGTTTTAATCACATAATCACACTCACAATGCATAAAGAGAAAGGCAAGAAAGAAACTAACAAAAGTACATAAAAAGAAAAGATGATCAAGGAAGATTTTCCTGTTCGAGGGCCAGAAGTGGACGTCTGAAGGATGTGATGACGTTAATTGAGGAAGTCTGGAAATATATATATAACATAAATTTTGGTTACTTTTTATCACTTACACTAGCAGGATCTGGAAACATCAGTGCCACATTTACTTGTATTTATAAAAAATGTAACTCTCGGCCGGGCGCGGTGGCTCACGCCTGTAATCCTAGCACTCTGGGAGGCCGAGGCGGGCGGATAGTTCTGAGCTCAGGAGTTCGAGACCAGCCTGAGCAAGAACGAGACCCCCGTCTCTACCAAAAATAGAAAGAAATTAATTGGACAGCTAAAAATATATATAGAAAAAATTAGCCGGGCATGGTGGCGCATGCCTGTAGTCCCAGCTACTCGGGAGGCTGAGACAGCAGGATTGCTTGAGCCCAGGAGTTTGAGGTTGCTGTGAGCTAGGCTGACGCCATGGCACTCGCCCCAGGCAAGAAAGTGAGACTCTGTCTCAAAAAAAAAAAAAAAAAAAAAAAAAAAAAAATGTAACTCTCTCCTCTACAGCCAAAGTTATTGGCTTTTCCGTTTATGCTTTACCCAGGAACTTAAATGTAAAATCACTAATCATGTTAGAAATTATTTGTATTTTAACTTGCAGATTTTTCAGAGTATTGCAGTTGCCTGTTTATCTGGACTTCAGTTAATGTAAAAAGCAGACTGAACACATCCAATTAACTGAATTAGATTGTGAAGTTTGATAAGAACCAGCTCAGCCACTGGTTTCTTGACACTATATTCAAGCTTCATAATTTCGCTCTATTCCTGTCTGTCATTTGAAGAACAGTGTTAAACATGTTTTTCCTTCCAAATTTGTGAAGATAATAAAATAATACATAGGTAATTATAATAAAATAAAGAAAACCAAGGCTTTATAAGAATGATAACAATCATGTTACCAATAAGAAAATTTGTCTATAATATTCTAATGCTCAAATCTTTATATCATGAAAAAAATTGGATTTCTTTTCTAATTTAACTTTTGAAAAATAATTTTATTTCATTTCCCTGTGTTCCAGGAATCCAGAATAAAACCGAATAATGGCTCCTCAAGTACATTATTAGATTGTTCTATTTGGCAGATATGCTGGTTCTGTTTTCAGCCTTTACTTGAAGCAAAGTTATCTTTAAAATAATCATCCTTTCATTGTCAAGATTAATTTTCACTGAAATTTTCATATTTTATATGCTCACAGTACATGTACAATACATTTTTCTCAGGGAGATGTTAATACAATAACACAAAAATATGTTAATTGTGTTAAAATATGTAGCAGTATTATTTTGTAAAATTGCTTCATTTTTGCTTTTGTCCTATAGATTTTTAACATTTATAAATGTTTAAGTGAAATGAAATAACTTTTTCATAATTATCATGAGGCTGAAATTTTAAATATGAAGCAAGACTATCAATTTGTGATATATGTATTTCTTTTTTTTTTTTTCCTTTTTTTTTTATTGTTTGTTATTATAGGGGAACAGATGTTTAGGTTACGTACGTTGCCCTTGCCCCTCCTTCCCCCCAAGTCCCAGTCCCAAGCGTGTCCATCTCTGGGATGGTGCGCACTGCACTCTTCGTGTATGCATATATCCGTCCCCTCCTCCCCCTCGCCCCTCCCCCTTCCCCCTCCCTCCCTACCCGACATCCAATAGATGCCATTCTTATATGTACACTTATGTGTTGTTCAGTTACTACCAATTTGATGGTGAGTACATGTGGTGCTTGTTTTTCCATTCTTGGGATACTTCGCTTAGTAGAATGCGTTCCAACCCTAT
>RJWJ010006879.1:0-37828 GCA_004363605.1 Indri indri | reverse complement strand
TTCTTGAGGTTTGCCTCATACTAAAGTTTGAAATTTTATTCAGATTCTTTGTTTAATAGCACAACAACCAGAATGCCCAGAGCTTCCTGCTACCCCTAGTCAGCAGTTGTTAATTATGCAGGAGAGATAGCATACATTGAAAGAGAAATCTGCTTTGTAAATGGAAAAATTTTAGTTATAAGTAAAGAAGATCAAAGTGAATCGTTGGGAGACTGATTAAAAAAGAAAGGACTATGTATGGGAAATAGTATTGTAATATTTTTACTACTGTTGGAATCATTTAACGAAAGTGTTCCATAAAAATCTCACCACAGAATCAAGATGCTAATGTTATACCTCATTTATTGCCAGCATACTCAGTGACATTTTATAATGTACATCTGTCAGCCAGAGATATAAATGAATGAGGTGAACCATACAATTTACCCTCAGGAAGTTCCATTAGAGTCCCCAAAGCATAATATTTATGAGGTCAGAATCAATTAATCAGATAGCTGTATTTGCTTTTCAGCTCAGCAGGCTCTCTGTTCTACCGAACTGTTGCATTTGAAAATCTTTCATATTTGGCAAAAGAGTGAGTTTGTATGTGCTACATAAAAGCTATTTTGTAAATCAATTACTACAGTAACACAGGATGTATTCAGTAGTAATTCATGGTCTAAGTGGAGAGAATGTAAAATATGTTCTTATCAGAAATGTTTTATCTCAGCAGGAGCCCTAAATATTCTTTATGAGCTATGTTAGTCTTACCTATCCTACAATTTACTGAATGAAAGGCAATTATGACAAACAGAGGCTCGTGCTAGAGTCATAAGGAGACGGTGCCAGGAGAAGAGCACATATTGCTGTTGAAAACAATCCAGACGTTCACTGGGAAGAAATGGACAAAGACCATAAGAATTCTATAGTAGAAATGGCTACTATTCTGATAGAGAAGGGGCATGTGTAGTTAACCTCAGAGAATGTAATAAATGACAGTTGCTGGGTTATTCACTGTGAGCTGCTCGCCTCTCTGCCCAGAAAGAAGTCTCAGAGCAATTTTAGAAATGGATGATGAGTTAGAGGAATTCTGATGGTAAAAATACAATCTCTCTCTCTTTTTTTTTTTTATTTTTTGCATTAGAGAAGAAAGAACAGAGACCATGAAGGTTGGCACTCTATTAATAAAAATCCCGGTAATCATTCTTTTCTATGATGCAGCAAACTGGAAAGACGTGAGAAATTATGGCAAAGGATTTCAGGCAACAAAAAAATTCAGTCCAGAGACAATATATACATTTTATCAAGTCCATAAATTTACATTAAACACTTATTATTTGTCCAGAGAAGTCCTAGGTATCATGTGCATGTATGCAAAGGTGTGTATATGTGTGGAGTTGGTAGCTGAATGCAATCAATCAGTGAGCACATGGAGGCCTGAAATATGCAATGAATGCAGTCTGCTGGTGCAACCCAGATAAGGTGGCTGCTTTATAATCCATTCAGTATGCTATTGTATTAACAAAGCAAATAAACACAAGTGACTTACTGGACAGCAAAATAACGATATTTCTACCTTGTTTTCTTTCTGAAACCAGCTAAAAACAGTAAGAAAAAAAAAAAAGAAATAAAGAAAAAACTCTCCTTCACTAAATCTGGGAAATCATAAACTATGGTTGCTATTATAGAGTGTAAGTTTCATGAGAAGCGAGACTTTCCCTTGTTTGGCTCACCGTCATACCACTGGCATCTAGAGCAATTCAACATCCATCGAATCAATGAACCATAGGTTTGAATAGTATCATATGTCGTTTTGACCTAATTGTCTTCAACTAAGTAGAAGGAGAATCTTTTTTCCTTATTTCTTTGCTTTTCCTTCTTCAAACTAGATCTCTGGGTCTCCACTTTCCAAGGGAAAAGAAGGACAAATCCAAAATACAGAGAGAAACGAAGTCCATCATGCTTTTTTAGGCGTCCAAGGGCACATGTCCAGATAAGTATATTAAGGGGGATTTTCAAGAGATCATTTAGATTATACCTAATTTTTGTCTTATACGCTGACTTTAACACCCAGCTCCACTTAAGCTGAGACCCCATTCTGAAATGCACAAGGGCAGACTCATGTCTGTACATGCAGCAAACAGGTTTCACTCAAACCAGGTGGCATGAGTTGGAAGTTCCTAATAAATTCTTTTTTACTCAAAATGGAAATGTTTAGGGGTTTAGGCTAGCTCCTGAAGCACTTTAAGCATTCCTACATACGGACGATGTTAAGACAGGTGATGCTGAATGAGGCAAGCCCAAAATACAAGGCTGTCAGCAGTGCAGAGTAGAAGAGAGATCAACTTTGCACTACTGATAAGCAAAAGCTGAAGAGAAAGACTTAAGGGCCAAATCACCCTCCCAACCCCCCACACCATGTATAACTCTGGAAGATGTCCCAGGTACCACATTTGTCATAATTTGGAATGTATGGTGAACTGAGTTAATGCCCACTCCCAGAACCATGTCCAGTGAACAATTTGTATATGTGAGAAACATACCTGATGTGAAGCACTCTTCTTTCAGCCCCTTAGCTTTGGTCCATTTCCACACCAAGGGGAGGCTTGGGGCCAAGCATCTCTATTATGAAATGTGCACACCAAATTACTTTCCTTACAGTAATATATTCTGACCTCAAGGTGCTGTGATTTTCCTAAATGCATTCAACTTACTTGGCACAAAAATAATTAGATTTCAGAGATGTTAGTGTTTACTTAAGAGGGAATATCACACTTCTTTATCTGATGCTGTGATTCAGAGTGTGTGGATATCAATCAAAAGTTGTATTTTTATCCTTTTTTCCTTTTCTGAGATGACTGTGTGTTTTATTTCTTCAGGAAGTATACATTTGCCCAGATTTGGCATGTCTTAATCCATGGAAAAAATTCATGTTTACACTGTAATTTTTTGCTGCTATAACATTCCTAATTCCTTTTGCTTGGACACAAGTGGAAAAGAAACTTCTGGTGATGGGTCACAAATATCTGAAATTACTTGTAATGGAAATGATAGATATCTGAATAAAAGGTAAATATAGAATTATAGCTAGACAGAGCTCGATAAGCAAAGTACCAATGATAAAGTAATAGAAGAAGAAAAAACAAAGGAAAATACAGTGGAGCTTAAAGGAGAAATCCTTGAGAACCATTATTTTACTGTATTCTGTATTTCATTGCTGTCTTTTGTTAAATGAATAGAGGAGCTCCATGCATAGCATTAGGAACATTTGCTTTCATATTATCTGGTATTCCCTGGGTTAGGCAGCTGTTTTCCTTTTATTTCCAAATCGGGAGTAATCTTTTTCAGTTGATACTGACAGATAGACTCATCTTAACCTGTACACTTTGCAGTTGCTTCTAGGATGCATTGGCTGAAAGTCAATGAGGAAGATAGAAAAATGTGTAGTTTTTAATAGGAGGAGGGCTTGGTATGATGCCGTATACAGAAATGGCACATTAAGAATACCTAACAGGCACAATGAACTCTATCTGGGTGATGGGCACACACTCGTAACTCAAGCATTATAAAAGTGATCCATGTAACCAAAAGATTTGTATCCCTGTAATATTTTGACATAAAAAATAAATAAGATTATTTCTGCACTAAAAAAAGAAAAGAATAGTTGACAAAGGGGTAAAAGGGTGGTAGTTGAAAGGACAGAAAAATTGAATTACCAAGCAAGTTAGACAGAGCAAGTTAAACAGAAACGTAAATCAAGAGAAGATAGAGGTAATTTGAAAATGTCAGTATAAACTCATAACCGACAGGAAAATATTCTTCCTATCATTTTTGGGGTAACTATTTACTGCAAGTACTCAATGGGAATTATTTTCATGCCCTTTTTGGCCCCAGTTTTTAAGGCTTAATATCATTTACTAAGGTAACTAGAATTTCTAGGAAAATAGCTAATGCCACGTCTTGAGGCATAACAGATGAAAGTGGACCTGAAATATTTTATTGTAAAAAAGCAAACATATTTTCAGAGATGTTTGGTGCTGTGTTAAAAAGGGCAAAGAGGTCAGCAGTTTAAAAAGGCTGTTAGTGGCTAAGTTGATAAAATTTGAGCAGAATGATAAAACTTATAGCCAATTGGAATGAGTTGAGGTTGTTAAAGGAGGTCTATGTCTATAATTATGTAAAAATAGGGAAACTAACAAAATGTTAAGGAGCGTTTGTAATGTACTTGAGTTTCTAATATCCGTAGGGGAGGCTATGTATTGTATAATCCAAATGACATACATCCTACCTTGTAGTTTTAGTCAATCAAAGAATTATAAAGTAGATAAAGATTTTTTTAATAGAAAGTAGAAATGCAGAAAGACATACAAAAGATAGGGTAATTTTGCATAAACTGTTTGGCTATCTTTATGTTTTCTGTAACCAGATCATCATGGCTTCTTTTCGTGGACTAGTATAGTAACTTTTTGTGACCCAGCCTGTAAAATTGTGGTAGTCCTCTATAAGACAAAATTAATAGTACTGTGAAATGTCATGTGGTTGTCTGGCAATGCAAATTTATATAGTGAACTGGGCCCAAGACTGTGGTGTGGCAAGAGCACGGCATTCAGGGAAGGTAGATGTCACTCTTGCTTCTCTCGTAGGGAAAGAGTAACTGCCTCTCATTCATTTCTATGAGGAATTGGACCAGTGCCCCTAAACAACAATCTCTAGTCATTGCAACCTCAAGACTTCTTGGAGAGGGTTGTTGGTTTGTGTATTCCTTGTAGCTAAGATTCTTTGGAGGCAGTCCATATGGAAAATTACAGGATTTTTTTGAGGAGAAGGAGTATGGTGGGACAGGGAATGAATGCTTATTCCTCATTCCTGATATTTTCTTACAAATGGAAGGAATGATTTGTGTTGGAACAGCCCTGGCCGCTTTTTATACTTC
This sequence comes from Indri indri, assembly GCA_004363605.1. Classification (NCBI taxonomy): domain Eukaryota; kingdom Metazoa; phylum Chordata; class Mammalia; order Primates; family Indriidae; genus Indri; species Indri indri. Next base: position 32,916 of record RJWJ010006879.1, on the reverse strand, counting down.
AATCATTCTTTGGCTGTAGCAGAGAGAATAAGGATGAGTTTGACTGTTAAGATTGTGTTTGAATGGGTTCCACAAATTGTATGTGTTAGACAATTAATCCCCAGTGTGGTGATGTGCTGGGAGGTGAGGCCAAATAGATAGTGTTTGGATCATGATGGTTTCACCCTTCTGAATGATCAATGCCCTTATTGTGGGAGTGGGTTTCTTATTGTTGCAGTGGGTTCCTTATAAAAGGTAAAGTTCAGCCTCCTTTTGCATTTGCAGTCACACACAAACACATCCCCCCCACCCCTGCTCTCTTTCTCTCTTTGCCCTTCTGCCATGGGATGATGCAGCCTCTGGATCTTAGACTTCCCAGCTTCCAGAACTGTGAGGAAATAAATTTCTGTTCTTTATAAATTACCCAGTCTGTGGTATCTTGTTATAGCAGCACAAAACAGAATAAGACAGATTGGAAGGAGGAAATGGGCATAGGTAGCCCAGCCTCTTCCTCTTGCATGCTACTCTAAAAACTGTATCATTAGTAAGTTTCAGATGTTTGATGTTCCTTAGTGCCACAAGTCTCACCTGGGCTGCACCGACCCTCCCTTTTCATGGGAGAGGTTGCTCCAGGCCAGGCTTGCCTGTGACCGCGTGGAGTCTGATTCTGTGATTATGATGAGTAGAGACACTCTTCCAATGACAGAAATTATGTCCTACAGGCCATCCTTTATCAGTAGTGCAGGTGATAATTTCAACAATTATGGTGTACTTTTCACATTTATCATTGCTGAAATTGCAAAATGTCTTATAGCCCGTGAACTATTAGATTTTTTGAAATATAACATTTTGTTTTTTAATCTGCCAATCCTATGTCTTATTTCACAATTTGTTCAGATCCTAGATAGGAAAGTAGGCTGCTACTTGTAGGATCTCTGAAGATCCTAACATGTATGTAAAAACAGAGTAAAATTCTAATTGGAAAATCTGAAGTGTTAACATGCAAAATATTTTTATTCCTTCCCAGAGAACACTCCAAAGTAGAAATAAATTCCAACGGTTAAGGTTGAATTCATTCTGACACAGCAATGAAAAATACTTTGGGAAAAATGGAAGAAATGTTAGGCACAAGTAGAAGTAAGAAAAAGAGGAGTAGGTCAAATCTATGGGGTTTAAAAAGTATTGCTTCTCAATGAAATGCCTGGGGCTTGCTAAGAGAAAACTATGCTTTGAGAGAACGAACTGGAGAGTTGACATTTTATGTAGTTTATGTAGTTGATATTTTCTGTACTTTTATGTACTTATTATAAATGCTTATAATAATAGAATATCTTTTCATATTAGCATTAAACTAATGTAGCAAAGTAATATGGTTTAAAAAAAGAAATGAAGCAAGGAGAACATGCAGAGAAAAACCACAATATACTCTTTTTTATGGAGAGATAATAAAGAGTAAAAAGATACTTTCAGAGATTGAATCATTTTGAATTGAAGGAATTGATTAGAAGTAAAATTCAGAAGGGGATATATTTTACAGAGGGAATGAATATTAGCTAGTATTAATAGAAATTAAAAAAAAACACCATTAATAAGTTCAGGGGAACAATATAGCTCAGCCTCACCTTGAATGAAAATAGAAAAAAGAAAAAAACCAAAATAATAACAACAAAAACAAAAAGATAACATCAACAACAACAATCACCACCACTACCACAACCACCACAAAAAACACAAAGAGAAACCAGGTAGCAAGGGTAGGTAGAATTCTTATGTCTTTTGATCAAAACATTTTATTAACCTAAAACCACAGGGAAAGTTTAGGAAGATGACGTTTTCAGCAGCGACTGCACCAGGAAGAATCCACAGGACTGTTGCCCTGGCAACAGGAGTCTTCTTTGTGATAATGTCATTACTATGAGGGAAAACACATGCAAACTGTAACCAGAAGTGGTGTCACACAGGGTCTCCTTAAACTTCCTTGAGCACAAGTCCAGGTTGGTATTTAGGAAGAATTTGTGCCACAGACAAAAGGTTCAGTCATAAAGGGAAAAATGTGAGTATGTATGTAATGGCTAACAGAGGCTACATAAACACCTGTTATTTTTCGCAGACTCAGTCAGGATCACCATGTGCCTGTTAGTTACATTGCTTTGCCTCTTTGACTCATCAGAATCTACACCTGGAAAGAAACTTGAACTGGGAAAACAAGATGTCTATCAGCTCAGTTGACCTCTGGTCAATCACCAGAGTGATTATAACAGTGTGCTTTTTTTTTTTTTAGCAGGGCTGAGTCTGCCAGAGAATTTTCTAAGGATAGTACAGAGATTACAGAAACTGTATCTTGCTTAACTTCAAAACCCCTAGAATGGATGTCACATATGTAATAGATAGTTAATGCATAGATAGTGATTCGAATTAGCTGAGAGCAAGTAGGGCAGGACTCTGAAGGAATGAACAACAGGGTTTACAAACTTGATGGAAGAGGAGCAGAAGCGGGGTGGGATGGCACTTTGAGTGTTTGCAGCTGCAAGTGCATTGATAATTTTGGAGGTAGGAAAAATGTCACTGAATGACAGCAGGAAAAATTTTACTGAGGGGCTGAAGCATAGTCACAATCCACATAACAATGTTTTGGTCAATGATGGACCACATATATGACAGTGGTCCCATAATAAGATTACAATACCATATTTTTGATGTAATTTTTCTATGTTTAAATACACAAATACTTACCATTGTGTTACAATTGCCTACAAAATCCACTACAGCAGCACGCTATACAGGTTTGTAGCCTAGGAGCACCAGGGTAAGTGTCCAGTAGGCAATACCATCTAGGTTTGTCTATGATGTTCACACCACAACAAAATTGCCTAATGACACATTTCTCAGAACAGATCGTCTCCTGATAATTAAGCGACATGTGACTGTGCGTTTAGTTCTGCCTACCTCAATTTTTTAATGAGGACTTGCTTACTCCAGTGGATCAATTTACTGTGTTTAAACTATCGTGCCATCATTTTTAGAGAATGGTTGTATCAGTAGTCAATGAGCTTTATTTAGGCACGATTGCAGGCTTTCTAGGTTGAACAAAATAGGCAAGGCTATATTGCAGATAATGGAATTTGTAGGCAGATAATTCCAGCATTACAGCCTATCATAGCATTTTGGGGGAACATGAATTTGGAGTAAAAAAGGTCAAGAATGTATTTGGGCAGAACAAATTATTAGGCAAAGACCTGGAAAGAAGGATGATCCTTATTAGTTCTTATACTCTGGAAGCATAAATATAATTCTGTGTGAAAGATGTGGTCTTTTAGGTGTTTTTCCATTCTATAATGATGTCTGACAGGTCTTAGCAATTCCTTTCCCCTCACTTTGATGTCTCTCTGGTCAAAATGAAGCCTGATCCATAGGATTTAGAAATCTTTGCTTTAACAGTGGTTAATGCCCCCACAAGGTGACCTGTGAAGGTACTCAACTGAATTCATTGGTATCCTACAAAAACTGGAGCACTAAGGTTAGGAAGAAGGGCAAGGGGAGAGTCCAATCAGATGGAAGAACCAAATGATGGAACTAGTACCAGTAGACACTTGGAAAGGTAATAGCAGCATGGGTATCAGCCGATGGTAGAAGGGATAAACTTGTACCTTTAAGTGTATAGAGTCAGTTATGCCTAAACTTTGTCACATAAACCACATGTTGGCATCGGTGTCATTTAGAGTTTATGTTCAAACAAAAAAACAAAACACAAACAGATACCTACTCTGACTAGCTTAAGCAGAAAAAGAATTTATTAAAAACACATTAGATTCACAGAATCTCCGATAAAGCCAGAGAAACTGGCTCGGAGAAGGCTCTACACAGGAGCAAGGCCAAAGTGGATGTCAGAATTGGTTCTGTGAAGATACCATTGAAACCACCATTTTTGTGAGGTAGGCTTTTGTTTATTTTTCAATTTTATTATATTTCTTTCTTTTTAAAATTTATTTGTAGAATTTCTTTAAATAATATGGGTGTTAATGCTTAATTGATTTATGTGCGGTAAATATTTTCTCACTATACATCTTTTCTTTTTTCTTTTAAAAATACTGTGTATTTAGGTACCAACTACATTGAATCAAGTTTGGCAGTTGTGTTTTCTAAATCTTCTATATCCTTATTGACTTTTGTCCTGCTTATTTGACTAATTACTGAGGGAAATGTTTTAAATTCTATCACTCGCTATGATTATGGATGTGTCCATTCCTTGGACTTCAGTCAATTTTTTCTATATCTATACACTTTAGGCTATGCTATTGAATGCATATGTATTTATAATTGCTCTATATTTTTGACAAATTGATCACCTTATTATGTAGAGAATATCTTTACCTACAGTGATGCTTATCGCTTTTGAAAATAGTTTTTATCTGATAAAAATAGGCAAGTTACTTCACTAATATTCTTTTGGTCAAAATTTTGATAACTTGTTAATATCCTCCAGATTCTAAAGTTCCCTGATATCATAAAAAGTACAAGAGTGTTCAGTCATACAGTTTGGTTGGGAATATCAACGTTAGGGAACCACGCAGATCGGAAGTTCCTGTGCAAGCCTGTGTCAGGCTAGGTTCTTGTGGTTTGCCATCTGTGCTGAGAATTTTGCTAAAAAATTTTTTAAGGCTGTTTTCCTTTATTGTTGAGGTCCTTTGGCCTTTCAAAAAATTAGATAACCCAAGTATTTTTCATTAGAGTCTCACTTTCTTATCTGGAAGAAACTATCTGGTTTGTTGTTTACTTTTTTCCAAGCAAAAATTATATTTTACAAACACAAAACATTGCATAAATTATAATTATACAGAAAGTGAAGTGATATGTTAACATTATAAAGCTAGTTAATGCCAGAGTAAGGGTAGAACTGAGCTCCAGCTCCAAAACCCACACTCTCCAATATGTTACTCCTAGCTTCCTAAGATCTGATATACTATTCCTAACTTCCTAATACCAAATGATGAAGAAATTGATGAAATTCACTTCCTGTATTCGATATTCTGCAATGAATACAGAATGTTAGCACATGTGAAAGGAAGACATTTAGTATAGGAAGTAGCATATGGAACCTTTGAAAACATTATTTTGGGGCAGATTATGAATTAACCCTGAGTTTTCTTATTCCTAATGTACATATTTTAACATTACCAGCATTTCATTTATATTTGGAACATTTCGTGTGTCTTGAAATATTGTTAGCATAATATAATACGTATCTGAGAAAAAGGATTATACTTTTAAAATACTTCTTACCCATCTTTTGTTGTTTTTTTTTTTTTTTTTTTTTTTTTTTTTTTTTTTTTTTTTTTTTTTTTTTTTTTTTTTTTTTTTTTTTTTTTTTTTTTTTTTTTTTTTTTTTTTTTTTTTTTTTTTTTTTTTTTTTTTTTTTTTTTTTTTTTTTTTTTTTTTTTTTTTTTTTTTTTGCTTTGAGAAAGATTTGAAATTAGCCTTTGTCATTCAAAGGCTTTCTTACGTTTTCTATGTTTGTCACTCCAGTTAATCTGAAGACTGCTTTAAGGGCATTAGAGCTCATTTTGAGAAAATGAAACAAGTGCAATGATTGAAAAAGAAAAAAAGTTATGTAGTTAAGGGTAGTATGTTAGAAAAGCCATTGTTCTTAAACATTTATAAGGGCTCTTTTTTTTTTTTAACATATTTCAATCCTTATAAGTGGCCACCTAATGAATGAATACGTTCTAGTAAGTGAAAATGTGTGGTAGGCATGGATGGATACACTTTGCTTCTCTAGCCAGAAAACTGTACAACTAGAAATGGTCATGATGAGTATTAGATTATCAGATGGATGGCCTGTTTAAAGGACTACAATGTATTGGTCTCAGTTTAAAGGGCAGAAAGGATGTGTGGTTACTTAACATTATACTGACTCATGGTAGACACAGGCTACAAGCAAATATCTTTAAGGTATAATACCTGGAAATGCTTGCTTTTCCTTAGTAAACTAGTGGAGCTGAAACTGGGAGTTGAATAAATCAATATATTTTTATCCTGATAAGTTGATTTCATTTTTGTCTGCATAATTTATAATAATAACAAAAGACAATGACTAAGGAACCCAACATCAAGTCAAACATATATTAACAAGATGGGACACTATGTGTCTAAGGAAACTATGTCAAAACTTGAAAATATATTATACATTTATATAGAGGGATTACGGATATGGGTCAGGAATTCATTGCTGTGCTTAGAAATGCACATCAATGAATGTGAAAGAGGACTCATTTTACTAACTTTTATAAAACATAATTACTCTTTATTTTTATAAAATGATTAACAGTAGTGTAGTAGGTTAATATTTAAACAGTTTAATTTTAAATATATTAAACAATTTAAATATACAAAAATATTTTTCAATTTATACAAGAAACTTATAAAAATAATACCTCAGTCTGATGTATCCTTTTTTTGTTTTAACTACAAGCATTTACCCAGTGTATTTTCTTATTTGCCCCTTGATCTAGTGTTCCTTCCACTAGACAGTCTTTTTATAAAAATAAAGGTTTTGGGTGGACCGAATGAAAGTTCAAATTTTCTCAAAGGGCTTTTAAAAATGGTTTACTTCACTAAAAGATAAAGTCTTACTGGCTGAGGAGATTTACTCTAGTTTCAGCTATCTGAAAACATGCTTAAAAGAAAAATATTCGTAGACAATTTTTTCAGATGCACATTAAGTTTCTGTCTTCAAAATTTGAGAGAGAAAATGATACAGAGAATAATGTCTATTCTGAAGGTGTCTGTGGATAAAGATCAGAATAATTGCATGCTATAATTTTAAATGGTCTCAAAAATCATTTGCAGTCCTGCATCACATAACTATTTTGGTCAATGAAGGACCACATATATGATGGTGGTCCCAGAAGATTGTAATACTGCATTTTTATCTTACTTTTTCTATGTTTAAATACACAAATACTTAACATTGTGTTTTATTCGTCTACAGTATTCAAAATAGTAACATGCCGTACAGGTTTGTAGCCTAGGAGCAATAGGCTATACCATGTAGCCAATGTGTATAGTAGGCTATACCATCTAGGTTTCTGTAAATATACTTTGTAATGTTCTACAAAGACAAAAACCTTCTAATGACACATTTCTCACAATGTATCCCTGTTGTTAAGCTGCACATGACTGTAATTTTACTGAGGCCTACTAATAGTAAATTACAGACCAACGCAGATAAGCTAGTTAGTGGAAGAGCTGGGAGTAAATCTCAAGTTTTCTTATGCTTAATGAAATGCTTTCCCCACTATATATGATTCGTACCTAAATTGATATATGTATTTATGTATTTGACATTTTGGGATTATTGTGATTAACTGGAAACTGATCCTTATACATACAAAAGACACAGAAGAAAGCAGAGACACTCAAGAATACACGAAGGCATGGAAATTAAAAACCTGTTGCTGAATGACCCTTGGGTCAATGATGATATTAAGATGGGTATCAAATGATTCCTTGAAGTGAACGATAAAGGGACACGAGATTTAAAAAGCTATGGGATACGATAAAAGCAGTCATAAAGGGAAAGTTCAAAGCATTAAATTCCTACATCAAAAGGACAGAATGATCACAAAGTAAGAACCTAATGTTACTAAGGAACTAGAACAAAAACAACAAACCAAACCAAAAGCTAGCAGAAGAAAGGAAATCACAGAACTCAGAGCAGAGCTAAACAGAATGGAAATAATAAAAACAAAACAAAACAAAAAAATACAAAGGATCAGTGAAACAAAAAGTTAATTCTTTGCAAAGATAAACAAAATAGAGAAACCTGTAGGCAAGTCAATCAGAAATGAAAAAAGAGACAACACAGCTGATACCACAGAAACATAAAATCTCATCTGCGAATATTACAAAAATCTTTGTGCAAACAAACTAGAAAATCTAGAAGGAATGGATAAATTTATGGAAACACACAACTTCCCAAGCCTGTATCATGAAGAAATACAAATCTTTAATAGACTAATAAGAATCAGTGAGATTGAAGCAGTAATAAAAAAATCTCCCAATAACAACAACAAAAAGCCCTGGGCCAGATGGATTCACAGCCAAATTCTACCAGACGTTTTATACAAAGGAAAACTGGAACTTATCCTACAGAAACTATTCCATAACATTGAGAGGGAGGGAATCCTTCCTAACTCATTCTGTGAAGTCAGTATTGTCTTAATACCAAAGCCAAGAAAGGACATAACAAAAAAGGAAACTACAGACTGATATTCCCTGTGAACATATATGCAAAAATCCTCAACAAAATACTAGCGAACTGAATTCAATAGCACATAAAAAAAAAAAATGATAATCCACCATGATCAAGTGGGTTTCATTCCAAGGATGCAAGGATAGTTCATCGTATGTAAATCAATAAATGTGATTCACCACATAAAGAGAAGCAAAAACAAAGATCACATGATCAATAGATGCAAAAAAATTTTTATAAAATCCATCACCCTTTCATGATAAAAACCCTCAACAAACTAGCCATAGAAGGAACATACTTCAAAGTTATGAAAAACATATATGAGAAACCCAAAGCCAACATCAAACTGAATGGGAAAAGGTTGAAAGCATTCCCACTAACAGCTGGAACAAGACAAGGGTGCCCACTGCCCCCATTTCTATCCAACATCATATTGGAAGGCCCAGCCAGAGCAATCAGACAAGAGAAAGAAATAAAGGACATTTAAATCCAGAAAGGAAATCAAACTATCCCTATTTTCTAACAGTATCATCTTGTATCTAGAAAACCCTAAAGATTCCACCAATAGACTTCTGGAATAGATAAATAAATTCAGCAGTCTCAGGTTACAAAATCAGTGTACATAAATCAGTAGCATTTCTGTATACTAATAACAGTAAATCAGAGAATCAAATCAAGAACTCAAGGCCATTCACAATAGCTACAAAGAAAATAAAACACCTAGGAGTATACTTAATAAAGGAGGTGAAAGATCTCTACAGGAGAACAACAAAACACTGATGAAAGAAATCACAGAGGACACAAACAAATAGAAAAACATCGCCTGCTCATATATTGGTAGAATAAACATTGTTAAAATGTCCATACTGCCCAAAGTGACTTATAGATTCAATGCAACCCCCATTAAAATACCAGGGTCATATTTCACAGGTGTGAAAAATAATCCTAAGTTTCATTTGGAACCAAAAGAGCCCAAATAGTCAAAGTATCTTATGGAAAAAGATCAAATCTGGAAGCATCACATTACCTGATTCCAAATTATTCTACAAGTCTATAGTAACCAAAATAGCATGATACTGATATAAATGCAGAGACAAAGACCAATAGAACAGAATAGAGAACACAGAAATAAAACCATTTCCCTACAACCAACTTGTCTTCAATGAAGAAGACTACATACGCTGGGGAAAGGAAGCCCTATTCAATAAATGGTGCTGGGAAAAACAGGATAGCCACATGCAGAAGAATGAAATAGGATGCCTATCTCTCACCACATACAAAAATTAATTCAAGATGGATTAAAGACTTAAATGTAAGGCATGAAGTCATAAATATTCTAGAAGAAAACATAGGAAAAACTCTTCTAGACATTTGCCTAGGCAAAGAATTTATGACTAAGACCACAAAGGTAAATACAGCAACAACAAAAATAAATAAATGGTACTTAGTGAAATTAAAATCTTCTGCATGGCAAAGGAAATAATCAACAGATTGAATAGACAACCTAAAGAATGGGAGAAAATATTCACAAACTATACATCCAACAAAGGGCTAATATCCAGAATCTACAAAGAACTGAAACAAATCAGCAAGGAAAAGACAAACAATCCCATCAAAAAGTGGGCAAAAGACATGAGCAGATGTTTTTCAAAAGAAGTAGAAAAATGGCCAACAAACGTATGAAAAAATGCTCAACATCACTAATCATCAGGCAAATGCAAGTTAAAACCACAATAAGATACTACCTTACCCATATCAGAATGGCCATTATTAAAAAGTCAGAAAACAATAAATGCTGACATGAATTCAGAGAGAAAGAAATGCTTATACACTGGTGATGGGACTATAGATTAGTACAGCATCTATAGAAAACAAGATGGAGATTCCTCGAAGAAATAAATGTAGACCTACAATTTGATCCAGCAATCCCACTGGTGCATATCTACTCAAAGGAAAAGAAGCCATTTTATTAAAAAGATGATACTTGCACTCAAAAATTTATCACAACATGATTCACAATTGCAAAGATTTGGAATTAACCTAAGTGCCATGAATTCATGAGTGGATAAAGAAAATGCAGTACATACTTACCATGGAGTACTACTCCACCATAAAAAGGAATAAATTAATGTCATTTGCAGCAACTTGGATGGAACTGGAGACCATTATCTTAAGTGAATTGCCTCGGGAATGGCAAACCACCATATGTTCTCACTGATAAGTGGGAGCTAAACGATGGGCACACATGGACACAAAGCAATATTAAGGATGTGAGAAACCAAGAAAGGGAACGGTGGAAGGTGGAGTGAGGGATAAAAACTTACCTATTGGGTACAACAAACACTATTCTGGTGACAGGCACATTAAAAGCCCTGACTTGGGCCGGGCGCCGTGGCTCACGCCTGTAATCCTAGCACTCTGGGAGGCCGAGGCGGGCGGATTGTCCTGAGCTCAGGAGTTCGAGACCAGCCTGAGCAAGAGCGAGACACTGTCTCTACCAAAAATAGAAAGAAATTAATTGGACAGCTAAAAATATATATAGAAAAAATTAGCCGGGCATGGTGGCACATGCCTGTAGTCCCAGCTACTCAGGAGGCTGAGACAGTAGGATTGCTCGAGCCCAGGAGTTTGAGGTTGCTGTGAGCTAGGCTGACGCCACGGCACTCGCCCCGGGCAAGACAGTGAGACTCTGTCTCACAAAAAAAAAAAAAAATAAAAGCCCTGACTTAAGCATTACACAAGGTATCCAAGTAACAAAAACACTTGTAATTCCTTAATATTTTGACAAATTTTTTAAAAAGTCATCTCAATTGGAAGGAAGGAGTAAATTGTCTTCATTCACAATTATGATTGAATAATAGGGGTGGGTAAACTTCAACCCGTGAGCCAGCTTCTTGTCTCTGTAAATAATGTTTTATTGGAAAACACACACGACACACACACACACACACACACACACACACACACACACACACACACAAAGAATAACCAAAATCCAAAACCCTGATAATTCCAAATGTTAGTGAGAATGTGAAGCAAAAGGAATTCTTTTTTTTTTTTTTTTCAGAATATTATGGGGTATAAACATTTTGGTTACATGAATTGCTTTTGTGCCATTTGAGTCAAAGTTATAAGTGTGCCCATCACCAAGATGGCACACATTGTACCTGTTAGGTGTGAATTTACCCATCCCCTTCTCACCCCTCCCACCTGCTTGGTTTCCACTGAGTTTTGCTACCATATATGCACATAAGTGTTGATTGATTAGTTCCAATTTACTAGCAAGTACACGTGGTACTTATTTTTCCATTCTTGTGATACTTCACTTAGAAGAATGGTCTCCAGTTCCATCCAGGTTGTTAAAATGTGGAGTATGTATGCTATGGAGTATGTATACTATGGAGTACTACTCAGCCATAAAAAATGGTGAACTAATATCCTTTGCAACAAGAACTCTTACTCATTGCTGGTGGGAATGCAAAATGGTACAGTCACTTTGAAAGACAATTAGGCAGTTTCTTACAAAACTAAACTTACTCTTACCATCTGATCCAGCAATCACGCTCCACAGTATCTATCCAAATTAATGAAAACTTATGTTCACACAAAAACCTTCATATAGATGCTTATAGCAGATTTATTCATAATTGACAAAACTTGGAAACTGCAAAGACGCCTTTCAGTGGTGAATGGATAGACCGTGATACATCCAGACAACGGAATATTATTCAGCACTAAAAGGAGCTATGAAGCCATAAAAAGACATAGAAGAAATTTAAATGCGTATTACTAAGTGAAAGAAGCTAATCTGAAAAAACTACATACTCTATAGTCTTTCCAATTATTTGACTTTCTGGAAAAGGCAAAACTATGGAGACTGTAAAAGGACCAGTGTTTGTCAGTGGTTAGCCTGGAGGGAGGGAAGAATAGGCAGAGCCCAGAGGATTTTAGGGGCAATAAAACTATTCTTTATGATTCTAAACTGGTGGGTACATGTCATTATACATTTGTTAAATCCCACAGAATGCACAACAGCAAGGGTGAAATTGAATGTAAGCTATGTTCTTCAGGTGATAATGATGTGTCATGTAGGTTCTTTATAATAAATGTATCATCGTGGTGTGGGGACAGTAGCAGGGGAGTTTGTGTGTTTGGGGACAGGGAGTGTATGAAGACTCTGTACTTTCTGATCAATTTTTCTCTGAACCTAAAACTACTCTAACAAGTAAAGTTTCTTTTAAGAAAAGGTGGAGGGAGGGGAAAAACAACAATGTGGATCGGAATATTTAGGTAAAAGAATTCATGGAGAAAAGAAGACAGAGTGAGAAGGAAGAAAGGAAGGAGGGAAGGAAGGAAGGGAGGGAGGAAGGAGGGAAGGAAGGAAGGAAGGAAGGAAGGAACGAAGGAAGGAAGGAAGGAGGGAGGGAGGGAAGGAAGGAAGGAAAGAAGGAATTTTAAGTTAGGGAGTGACTTGAACAGAAGTATGGAGGTGGGGGTGGGCATGAAATACAAAGAAATATACAGAGAAGGACATATTCACAGTGTAGGATCAACAATATGGAAATGCTAAAGATTAACAGAACTGAAGTACGGATCCTTGCACTTTGCATTTCCCCTCTTAGAGCAAAGACAAGTAAGCCCATCCTAGTGTGGCCGGCCACAAGGCTGAACTGTGTCACCATGATTAGACTTCTGCCAAATGCTGACTCTGAAGCATTTGGGCGCCTGAGACTTATCTAATGGTGGGCATGATTTGATTCTGCATTATTTAATTGCCAGCTGCTGAGTGGATATTTGTAAAGTACAATCATAATCACCTCAGGCAGTTTTTCTTTTTCTTCTTAGCAAAACTGCAGCTGCTTGCTAATTATGACTGATAAAGTTTACTTTATTGGGGTATCATCCACAGCACAGCAGACACTACAGGTTGAAAATATTAGGCTTGTGTTTCGCCTTTTGAATTTTTCTTTTTGACAGCAGCAGAATAGCACAAAGAAGGGAAATTTCATGGAGGTTTTCCCCAAAGAGTTATGGTTTTTCAGTAGTGCTGATTTATCATCCAAGAGACCAGTTCATAAAATAAAAATGTAATAAAACATAATGGGGAATGGTTTTTCCTCATACCTCCGCATAGCTCTTATTAACATTAATGGGAATTGTACGTGATTTTGGTAAGGGAAGGCTGCCTGGTTTTCCAAAGACTTTATATTTAGACTGATTCAATGAGAGAGTCCCATGTGCTTTCTTCAAGCACAATATGGAATAAAAGGAGGGACACAGGGCCCTTCTTTGGAGAATACTATGCTTTTCATTGGCATAATTTGATTTATTTTCCTATTCAGAAGTGTGAGGACAGAACAGGGGAACCATGAGGCGCAGAGAGAGGAGGGTGCTGTTTTATTACTAAAGCCCAATGTGCCGTGAATAACTTCACTTATAATAATAAGCTCAAAACACACCCTTTAAAATAGATGTATTTTTTCTTTATTTAGTATTCCACATGGTATATTTTACTTCACCCTCAATTCTGACAACATATAAAAAACATCTCAGAGGAAAAAAGAAAAGTAATGATTTTTTTTTCCCCTAATTGAATCAAGACCTTTGGGTCTCTCTGGAATTAAAGCAATTGCCTTTAGCATCTGCTTTTTCTTACTTGGTGAGTGCTGTCCATGAGGTCGTGAGTGTTGCTGAGCAGGTAACATTATTGAGTTCTTTTGTAAATTAAAAAATATATAACACATTTTCATGGTGCAATATTTGAAAAACTATAAGAAGTTATAAAAAATAAAATTTCCCATAATCTTGTCAGATAATTTATAGCTTCTCTTAAAAAATTATTTTATGATGACTATTCCCCCATGTCTTTATATGGTCTTTGAAAACATGGTTTAATTGGCTGAATAATTGTCCATTCATTTAGTTATTTTCCTGTAGAGACGTTTAGATTATTTCTAGATTTTTGTTATTTACAAAAAATTCTTTTGTATAAATTTTTGTGCATATAATTGACACTAGATATAATAAGTTTAAAACTATTTTGTTTCAAAATGTTATTCTCTACAGGAAAAAATATATAAATATATCAGAAAATATATTAAGTTGTGATAGAATGTTAGAACACATAAAAAATAAATCTTAATATATCGTAATAGGTGGCTTGAAATTTTAAAATTAAATCACAAAATAGTTGTGCACATATATTTTCAGAGATAAGAATAAATACTAGAAAATAAATAGCTGACAAAATCGAAATTTTGGTAGGAAAAAATATTTTGTTGCTGGTTTAATTTTTAATTTTCATTAGTTTAATTAATAGAGCAACTAAGCAGTTATTCAGATGTTTATTTGGTGACTCAGTCGTTATTTGATGACTAGATAGCATAGTATTTTATAATACCACATAAATCCCCACATCTGAGGCTGGAGTTCATTTTAAGCTTTATTTAAGTATCAGCTGTGAACAAATGTTTTAGGGCTAAAAGTTACAGATTTTATTATAGAACCATTAGGAACAGCTTGTTTAAAAGACAGACGTAATTATTCATAGATTAAGAAAGAAATTACAGTGTCTATGTCCCAAAATCTCTGTAAAATCTGTAGACTAGGGGCAAAGCCATTTTTCTTAGCAATTTAAAAGTAAATGTATTGCCTTGCTAGTTTGTTTGGGCCTGTAGATACCAGATATGGCTCTAGCTGGAACCAGCTGTGGGCCCTACTTGAATGGCAACAGTTTTGAGTTTAACTGATCGAAACTCAAATGCTGAAAAACTGTTTTTTGGGTTTTTTTTTTTTTTTTTTATAAATTCAAATGACAGTGGTTATCATCTCTAGATACACAGAACAGCATAAAAATTTTCTTTTAGGGACTCTAAATTCTCTTCTTTATCCTATTTCCTATTCTCATTCTTCTTTAGTAGTAAATTCTAAACTTGTAGTGATTTCCAAACCTGACAGCAGCGCTAGAATATTCTGGTGAGCTTTACACAAATACAGGTTCTGTGGCCATAGCTCTGAATTACTGAATCAGAATCTTTTGAGGGTGAAGTCAATTTATTAAACCACACTGTCATTATGTTCTTGTTACTCTGAGTCCCAACAACAACAACAACAACAACAAAACAACAACAACAAAAATATGTGTATATATATATATATATATATCCTAATCTAATGGACCTATTCGACTCATTCATACTAAATTGTAAATGACAGGTACTGGTTTACAAATCTTAATCCTTTCAGCATCATTGGCATGTTGACTGAAAACTAAGGCTGATACATACTACCTGATGTTTCTCAAAGTGTTTTGTGTAGCAAAACTTTTTGTTGTGTCGGAAAACCCCATATATTGAGGGATGTCTATTAATAGAATATTGGTGCCTGCAATAACAGCTGCACTGTCAATATGACAGCTCCCAAAATGTATGCTCACATTGCCATTGGTGGGGTGCGGAGGAGATGGAAGGAATATAAAAATAAAAGCCATGACACTTCCCAAGGAGCTTAGATTCATTTAGTGAGGCAAAGTACACAACTACAAAATAAAATACTGTAGAATATAAGAAAAGTTCAAACAAAGGTCTAATAGGGTCTGTTAGGATAGAAGAGAATGATGAGTTGATGTTCTACCTGCCTTTTAAAATGAAATTTTTGTTTTTTCTTGTGTTTACTTGCATATTCCATGCAGCTAGTTTAAAAGACCCTTTGTATAACAAATACAACGACATCAGTATTTGCCTCCCCTAAGGCAATCACTTTCAGTTTTGACAGCTATTTATTTTCTAGTATGTATTCATATCTCTGAAAACATATGTGCACAACTATTTCGTGATTTAATTTTAAAATTTTAAGCCACCTATCATGATATGTTAAGGTTTATTTCTCGTATGTTCTTACATTCTACCACCACTTAATACATTTTCTGATATATTTATATATTTTTTTCCTGTAGAGAATAACCTTTTTTTAAACAAAAAATTCCCCGTTTATCACTATTTTTTTCCAGTAAACTCTGACAAGGTTGCCTCTTTATTGGAGACAAAACTTCTCCAGTGATGCTATCTTTTGTCCTTTTTCTTCCTTCTTGTGAGTTTTGATTTTTTTTTTATTCTTTTACCTTCACTTTAGTGTGGTTTGGGGATGGTGCAGGAAGGGAGATGAATCTTAACATTCAATTGTCTATATTTAATGGTTTAATTGAATATCTCCAAAGATCATTTCGACAGGAAAGGTTGGAAAAGGTTTCATAGAGTAGTAATTTTGGAGGTGGGCCTTTGTAAATGACTTATATTTGTGCAGAGAGGTAGGATGAGAAAGAAATCTGCTTAAAGGGAGTGGCACGTACAAAAGCAAGATAGAAGAAAGGGCCTGGCCTCCCCTTATGCAGCGGAGGAGAAAGGGAGCCTCAGGGAGAGAGAGACCCATCTCTAGGCAGCCTCCCACCGGGGAGTGCCTTTAATGACCAGCGAAATGTGAGGAGCCAACGGTGGCTTTCATAAAAACCTTAAAGCACTTATTAGAAGAGTCCACCAGATAGGGAAGTGGGGAGGTTTATTTAACGATGAGAAATAAGCTTTTCCAATGCCCCCAAATAGAATCTCTTTTACTTTTGACTGAGGCATAGCACTTGCTTCATCAACGTTGGTTTGAATAATTACCGAGATGATTTGATTAGCTTTCAAATCAGTACATGTGACTACTCACAGAGGTGTTTTGTCATCTCAGAAAGAGTTCACTTGACCCACACTGAAGCTTGTTTTCCTAGAAAAGTCTTGCTCTGTAAATCTTGGCTGCGGGAAAATCCTTTCTCCCTCCCCATTGTGTGCCTGCAGCCCCAGTGCCATCCTTTCCTCTGATGAGGGCAGTAGAGACCCACAAATGAGGCTTCATCCCAAACTCTTTGTTTCCCTTCCTTTCTCCATACTAGATTTTTCCTCTTTCCCGAATTCTTACTTTTGCATAATTCTATTATCCAGTCACAGGGGAATAATGGTGTCTATTGGGAAGTCCTCCTTGTCTGTAACTTTGCACACTTACATTTAAAAATCTTGGCAGCGCAAATATAAAATGCAACAGCTGAAAACTACCTTACAGATTGGTGCAGAACCCTTGCATTTACAGCACCTGAAAACCATAAAGGTGACTTGACTTGCTCAAGGTCTCAACTTAGGTGCTGAGAGCATTGGAACTAGAACCCGTGTCTCCTAACTCTGTGACATTTGCTGTAGGATTTTTCTGTCTTTTTGGCAGCTAACATTCACGATGCGTTTACCAACTAAGAAAGTACAACTCATTATCATGAAATTAAAATGTTTGCACAAGATGTTAAAGCATTGCCATTTCTATCCCATTTAAGTTTGCACCAAAATTGAAGTAAGATTTTTTTTCTGCCCTTATCGAGGATTTATTTATTTTTCTTAGTATCTGCCACGTATTATATATCATGTTAGGCTCTGTGAGGGATATAATATAGGTAAAAATAGAATGCCTATTTGGAGAGACAAGATATAAACAAAAAATAGCCAAATGAGTTAAAATAATGTAAGCTCACGGAGGAAGGGGTATTACAAGGTCAGTTATAAGTACTTGCCAGATGAGTGATCTATACTGTAAGAGCTCTGAGTTCTGATGGGAAAGAGTTTGCTGCGGGGAGAGTTGGGAATTTGACACAGACCTTGAAGTATGGATTGATTTGAATATTCAGAGAAAAGGTAGGGGACACTACCAGACAGGGCTGGATAAAATGCACTGGAAGCAAAGTAGACAGTAATAACACAATTGCAGGTAACTGAGTATATATTTAATATGTTCCAGGCATTTTACCCATGTTGTAGAATTAAAAATTCACAGTACCCCTTGGAAGTAGGTCACTAGTATCACTGATTTACAGGTGAGCAAAACTGAAGCACTTTTTAAAAAGTGTCTATACCAGGACCCCACACCTAGAGGTTCTGATTTCAGGAGTCTGCAGCAGGGTGTGAGCATATTTCCTTTTTTATTTTTTTTTTAAATGAAGGTATTTTGCAGTTGTGTTTTTATCGTAGGGATTTTATTTAAAGAAGGAGTTGTCTGCAGTCCTATTCTGTCTTGGAAACACGAGGAGCTGTCTGGTGTGAAGAAATGTATTAATAGTAGTGGTTGTGCTGGTTGCGGTTATGATTGTTTCAACCTCTCAGGTGATATTAATGTGCAGCCAGAGCTGAGAACTCCTGGCTTAGAGGAACCGAGGAGCAGTTCCAAGGTTACGCATCTCATACACAGCAAGGTCAAGTGTCTGACTTCAACCTCTATCATACATCAGGCTGCCTCTAAGAAGGATGGAGCAGGCCAACAGCAGACAGCATTGTTAAAAGGGGTGTGTGTGTGTGTGTGTGTGTGTGTGTGTGTGTGGAGGGATATGCAGACAATCAATGTTCAGGGGATAGTGAAATGCTGCAGTCTGGCTGACTAGAGAACTAAATGTGTAAGGTGGGAGACGGTTGGAAAAGATGCTTGCCCCTGCATTTCTAATGCCTTACGGTCGGCACCTAGGAGATTGAAGAAACACTGCCACTCATTGTTCAGGCCACTAATGCCGGAACCATGTTTCTGAGAACACTCTGATTAAGTACCTTGTGAATGATTAGACCAGGGTCTAGATGGTTGATATGAAAAGGCTGAGCTCAGGGTTTTGTTGTCCATAAATCTGTTTGAAATGGAATAGAAAAGACATAACTGAAGCCCAGGGAATAAGCCAGATAAGCTTTCAAGGCCCATTCCAGACCTCTGACTGTGTGAATTAGAATGATCCCATCAAGGCTACTCAGCACATCACAGAATGGACTGTGTCTGTTTATTGGATGACAAGCCTTAATTGTCACTATCAAAAACTCCTGAATAACACATAGATGTGCCTGGTGGGGCCTCAGAATCTGTGTTTTGTAGAAGGGAGACAGGCTTAATTAACGTACGACCTTGTGCTAGGTTCTCTGCTGTTACATCCCCACTGAAGGAGTGATGTGAAAGCACTGGCTTGATTTTAAGGTGGAGAGAGCTCACTGACGAGTGAAGAAAGAATTAATGAGGTTCTCCCACAGCATCCCAACTCACAGTTGAAGCTGAGGTGGGGCACGGTAGGAAGTAATTCTGTGTTAATTAGGACCCCATCCCAGTGTCCTCCTGCATTGAGTATTCTCTCATCCTGCAGCCTTGAAACATGCCTCACTGACGTTTGGTTTTGTGGCACCTTCTCACTCCGCCCCCTTTGTCCTTACCTCCCCTCCCAGCTCCCCTGTGAGGAACCGGCACTCCAGCTATCTGGGGAGCAGCCGGAGTGTTGCTCTGGCTTCTCTGAAATGGTGGTGGTGTGGGTGGTGCACTTATAATAGGTCTTTAGAAAAGAATGCATTGATTTCTCTGAGGATTTTTTTAAAGGCTTTGGGACATGACTGAGGGAATGGCTAATTACTATTTATGACTGTTTCATTCAGAGCTAATTGCCGGAGCTGCTGCAGACACAGAGGCCTTCACAGCCGCTCCGCTCCAGATGTGCAAACAGTAATAAAATGGGCGATGGGGTAGATTCCGTGCACACCAGTCCTGAAACGGAGCCTGTGAGCATGTGCACATAGGTACAAATGCATGTGTACAAATGCATGGGTACACACAAACACACACACACACACACATGCAATTTTGCAGATTTTAAGAAGAGTCCAGAGATAATTCTTGAAACCCTTTATTTCTGATAGGTTTCAGATGTATATTAGGGTCAATTTGTCAAAGTATAATTAACAATGCTTGACTTATCTGAGAAATGAAACAACTAATGGATTTGATGCTTTTTGTTTTTTCTTTTGAGTTGACTGAATGAGCAGTGAAGTGAACAGTGAGTGGTATGGAAAAGTTAGCTGGATTCATCAAAGTTTGATTAAAGGAAAAGGAAAAGTAGAGAAATACCAAATGGAGACTGAAGGGGTTTCCCCAAGTTATGCTTTGGCTTTGCTCTAATTGATTTTCCTACTTCACACGAACTCAAGGCGGCCACGGTTTATACGGGGTGTGTTCCTCCTGGATGTGTCGCAGGCAGAGCTGCACACATCTGGTGAGCAGCTTTCGGGTTGGACCCTGAAAGATATTCCTCATGTGTGTCCCCAGCCCCCACACACTGACCTGCCTCCACGAGCCTGTGATGTGGAAACTGGAGACCAGGTTGGCTGAGGGGGGTGTGATAAGTCCCTGCTGCTTCTTACAGCAAACTCATCTCAGAGTCGTGTAAAATAGCCCAGATACTGCCGTCCTTTTTTGCCACCACTGTATGCTCAAGGCGGCTTGACTGTTTTTTGTTTTTTCCCTTTTGGAGGGAGAAAGGAGATGCGTATTAAACAAGGGTACAGTGAGAGTCTCACTAACTGATAACCAATTTAATATCTGTGAAAATGTTGGTTTGTTTGGCAGTGAGAGCTGCAAACAGATACAAAGTATATAACAGGGTGAATTACTAAGGAAATAATTGGTGAGAAACAGTCTTTCCTTCTGACTTCCCTCTCAAAGAAAGTGAGACTGACCTTGGTTATAGGCTTCTGTGAGAGCATGGAAGAGACATGCTGCAGGCTTGTCCCTTTAGGGTAAGGACGGAAAAGAGCTGGGAGGGTGAGAACAGAAGCAGCTGTCATCCGGGAGGGAGAGAGGCCTGAAACCGGAAGGATTGTCTAACAGGGGCATAGAAGGAAGCCAGGCACGCTCCTGTCCAGGTGCTAGGGACAGTGAATGTTTGTGGGATGCACTCACAGAGATTGGACCCCAAGGCCCTGGGCTCCCAGCCTTCATGATGTATCCAGTGCTGACATAGATCCAGGGTTACCCTCTCCTAAGGAAACCT
This sequence comes from Indri indri, assembly GCA_004363605.1. Classification (NCBI taxonomy): domain Eukaryota; kingdom Metazoa; phylum Chordata; class Mammalia; order Primates; family Indriidae; genus Indri; species Indri indri. The sequence continues at coordinate 11,824 of RJWJ010006879.1, read as the reverse complement.
TAGGGATTGGGCAACGAGGAACTCCAATGCAGCCATGACAGACAGATGCTGGGGGGCTCTTGCTCATTGTAGGGCAATACCCATTCCCATCATTGATGATCTTAGTACAAGAGGAAGCATTCTTAAAACTCAAATACAATTGAATTTCTCTCCATCATTGAGCTAGGGCATCGGAGTCAGAAATAAGTTAATTCAGAAAATAAAGTTATATGATGTATTTTGCACCTGTGCATGGTAAATTGAAATCCGTACACATTGAACGTGTTTAGAATTTAAGTGACAACAACAAGGAAATACATACCCAGGCATGGTTTAGGGTCACAGATTAACTGAAATAATGCTTCTTTGTTGTTGGTCAGGTTTCTGATACCGATGACTTACTCTTGGAAGACTAATGATTATTACTCTTTTGTAATCAGAGAGCCGTTTTGGGTTCTGTGCAATGTCCAAGGAATAAAAATGTACATAAGGCAGAGTCCCTGTACAGGCCCTTTCAGACTAGTGGAGAAGAGAGATATGTGAATAGAACACTTAAGTGTGATGTCATAAACATGCAAATAAAGACTTCAAAGCTGAAAACTTCTTTTTATTTCAGTTTCTATTGACACCTCAGTTTGAAGTATTCGTACATGTTAAATATGTCTGCCTTTTTTTCAGGGCTTAGATTCTATTATTGTATTATTTTAAAGTATTGTTTTGGTACCTTTAAAAACTATATGTTGAAATGCTTTTATTATTTTTTTTTGTAAAATGGTTCTAAGAAAAGGTGGTGTTAGTTTTCTAGGGCTGCTATAACAAAGTACCACAAACTGAGTGGCTTAAACAACAGAAATTTATTTTCTCGCTGTCCTGGAGTCTAGAAGTCTGGGATCAAGATGCCGTCGGGGCCAGGCTGCCTCTGAAGGCTCTGGGGAAGGATCAGTTCTTTTCTAGCTTCTGAAAGCTGCCTGGCTTGTGGCAGCATATTTCCAATATCCGTGCGGCATCCTCCCTGTTTGCGTGTCTCTGTGTGCACATTTCCCTTTTTTATAGGGACACCAATCATGCTGGATCAAGGGCCCACTCTACTCTAGCATGACTTTATTTTAACTAATTACATCATCAATGACCTTATTTGGACCCTTATTTGCAAATAAATTCACATTCTAAGGTGCTGGAGATTAGGATTTCAACATAAAAATTTTTGAGGGGTCACAGTTAAACCCATAACAAAACAATCTTTTGTTCTCTGGAGAGTTCACCTTTGTATTGGCTTACCATTGCCCTGAGTGGGCCAACATTTATGCCATCTTTCTGTATGAAATGCCTACCCAGCATTCTTTATAAAGAGACTTTGTGTTACCCATTCTAGAAAAGGTCCGTAGGTCTGCATTTTTTATTTCCCTGCTCCTGCCTGCCCACTTCCAGTGACTCTCAGCACACCCATTTCATTTGCCAAAACAACTGTGGGGAATTGCATGAGGCAATTTCCAGAGTTTTGTGAATTATAAGTTTCAGGATTTGCACTTTGGCATGCTTGGAATAAAAGAGTCAAATAAAAAGTGAATATGCTGCTACTCTAGCATCTCTATTCTCTGATCTGGAGAGGGTAGAAAAGTCACACACAGGCATTCCAAGGAAAACCAAGGTCCTGTCACTGGATGTTCTTACAACATATTTACTGAACTCTATTATTTAGGGAAAGCTAGTAAGTAAGTCATTGTGCAATTGTTCACAACTTGCAACATTGTTACATGTTTTAACACCACAATTGTATTGCAAACTAATCCAAGGGTAGAGAATTTGTCTTCTTCCTTCTTTCCTTGTTTCCTGATAACACGTAATGAAATTATTTGTAAAAATGTAGGTGCTCGGTGACTGCTTATTTAGGATATTGAGTTTGAGAGCTTGATATCTGACCCAAACTTTCTCTTGAGGTTCAGTTTATTTAAAAAATGCTGTTAATAATTGATGTACCAGAAGATAACCTTATAACCTATATGTATAACCAATACCTTGAATAAGGATAATTAGAAACATAATCAAGATGAAATTTTATTTTCTCTTTCTTGTCCTTTTAAAATGTATTCAAGGGTGAAATGGGCGGGTGCATGATTATCTGCTGTCTCAGGATGGAAACTTGTGCAAACCATGTGACTTCTCTACTCACTCTTAGGTAGATCTGTAATCACTGTAAGTCACTAATTTAGTGTTGCTTTAGTAAGTAGAATGAGTAGAATGTGTCCAGACCAAAATATTAATAAATGCTTCAGTCTTTATTCCAAGGGAATATTTTTCCCTCTCTGCCAACTTTAGGCTGGTTGTTGCCTGGCCTCGGAAAAGGTGCCGGGGTGGGTCTCCGCCTTCTGCTTCATCCCCCAGTTGCCTCTTCCAGCTCTGGCTTGCTGAACTTCCAGATCCCTCCAATGTCAAGTGTGGGAAGAGAGGATCATGAAAGGAATAGGGCAGCATTACTTGGTTATATGGTTTTCTTTGAGTCTTATAGATGGTTAAAACTATCCCCTTCCCTCTTGGGTCACTATCATTTGTAGTTGGTGACAATCGTTGCTGGAGACCTCACATACCACGGAGAGTTTTGACTTGGGAGGCTGCATTTCTATTTTAGTGGTCCCTTCGGTTCTTTCAGCAGCTTTTAGAAATTTAGCATATACTTCCGGTTATTTAGCCTAAGCGTGCCGTGCGCCATCCCGGTAACTGGTCCTGGTATACAGAAAGGAAGAGCAGCCCACCTCGTCTGTCTCTCCTTCACGGCTTATATCTGTTCCTTCGCAAATACCTGGCCATCTTTTGGTAACTTCACTGTGGTCATTAACAGCCCCATTAGATAAAAAGACAGGTTATAATATCCACAGCTGCAGATGAAGAAGTCAAGGTCTAGAGAGAATAAGGAACCTGTGCGAGTATAAATGGCAGCTAAGTTAAAACAAAGCTGGGGCTCGACACCAGGTTTTCTGATTATGTGAAAGCAATTAATGGTGTTCAACAGGGATTGCACAGCCCTGAAAGGAAGTGGTGGATGCGAGGAAAATGTCAGAATGGAGGAAGGAGAATATGTAGTTTAAAAAAAAAAAAAAAAGCACATTTTTCCAATGTTTGATTTGTTTTTCATTGAATTAGCAGTATTTTAAAATAACTGCTTCTGGGGATTTTTATGTTTTTCAAAAGGGGGCATGGACAAAAAAAATCATGAAGGAAAACTACACTCAAAATACTTTCCTTCACCATGGCCTTGCGTCTTCACTCAGCTTATTCGGTGTGTCAGGGATAGGAACTTTGATCATTTGTAATGCACTTTACCAAGATGACATTTCTACTGAAATAATAAGTACATTTCTTATTCTGATTGAGTTTTTAAAATTATCAGCATAAACAGCATTTTAAAATTACAGCTAATGAAGACTTTAAGACTTAAAGTCCCCAGGAAGTTGCCTATTCAAAAAACTAAAGAGCTAACCGAACAAAAATAAACCATAAACATGAACTCTTCCTCCTCCTGCTCCCTCCTACCCTGAGCCCCTCTGATTTTTCTGGTTTATTTTAAGCCCATACAGAACAAAACCCTGGCTGTTCCTTAACAAGTGAGAATGACTTGCCCAGACACACAATAAAACATTTGTGACAAGCAAGCACGCACACCCTTAATCCAGATCTTGCTCAGCACAAGGTACTCTCTGGCTGCCTGATTCAACAAAGGGCCTTCTGTCCCTGCTCCTTGCTGAGGCTGAATGCCAATTGTCTTAAATCTCATTGCTCCTTGAACTCCCGTCCCCTCATGGATGCATGAGAGTGCCACCCAGGAGCCATTAGGCTGCGCTAACTGAGGATACAGTTTTAAATCGGGTTTCCATTTTCCTTCATTCTCCGAAAATTTTAGGTGTATCATTATTGTTGTTGTGCTTCTCTCCAAGCCCTCGAGTGTCCATTCCCCATGCTCCCCTTACCCAAAGCAGCTGCTTTTTCCACCTGGTCAGGCCACATTACCTTTGACAAAGATGTCACTAAGCCGAGCTGGCCTTGATTCTGTCAGATATCCATCCCGGGGCACACCATTGTATGGTGCACTGAAAAGCATGTAGTCAATACGAAACAAGAAACTTGGCCATAAATAAACTGGAGAAAGCTCTGGAGAGGAGAAAAGAGAAAATAAATTGAGGAGGAATTACTAAGAGGCCTTCCCTTAAAAGAGAGGACAGTAAGATGGCCTTTTGGTAAGGCCTTTGTCCAATATCCTTCCAAATCTAAAATTCTTCATGGGTCAGTCTCTACTGTCACTCATTAAAAAAAAAAAAAAAAAAAAAAAAAAACTACAATAATTTATTTTTAATTGTGAAAGCAATGCATTTATTGTCAAAAATCAAAACCAAAAAATACGAAGAAGAAAATGAAAAATCCCACAATTTGGGCATATAGTCTTCAAGATCTCTCTCTCTCTCTCTCTCTCTCTCACACACACACACACACATAAACACACACACAGAGTAGTTTATTTGGAAACAATGTATTTTTAAGTAATACTACATATTACGAGTATATTTTATTAGTAACAAATGTTTTCATATCTGGCTGGAATTTTATATGGATATATCTTTATTTATTTATTTAATTTGCTGCAAAAAAGTCTTTACTGTTTGCATTTGGTCCATGGTTTGACAGAGGGCTTCAGGGTGTCTGGTGGATGGAGGGTGAGGTGCAGGCAGAAGCCCTGATACCAGGACAGCAGAGGGGCTTCTCAAAGGCCACTGGGCTCTGCAGGCTCCCCGTGAAGCTTGAGAGTGAGTCTTTGGAAGAGAAATTTGCCCTGGTCAGCCTGTGGAGGTGGGTCAGGTGGTCACCTGTCTTCATGATGAGTTTCATCTCCTCACCCAGGAAGTGGTTTTCTAGGAAGTCACTGAGATGGGGTCTGTGTTGGCAGAACCCAGGGCATACAGATACAAAAGGGCCAGGTTCAGGTTCTTCTGCAGGGGCAGGGCTGCTTCCAAAGCATCCAGGGATTTACTCCCCTCGTCTTGGGACACCTTCTGCACGTCTTGGAAGAGGGCACAGCAGTTTGTGCTGGTTTTGCATCTTCAAGAGATTCTCGAGCAACTCCCACAGTTGATCTCTTTGGATGTCAAAATTTTTAGATATTATAATTAACATCATAGTGGAAATCCTTGTAGCTATATCCTAATTATTACAGCAAATAACTGGTAGTGAAATTTTTAAGTAAAAGACAATACACCTTTCAAAATATTTTGATATTTGCTGTGATCTAGAAACTTATTCCTTCTTCATACATAGCTGTTTTGAAAAGCATCCCAACCTCATGTTCCTCATGATGACTACTTTGAATGAACAGAGATATTCTTACATCCTCTTGGTTCTAACACAACTTGATCAATCTTTAAACTATTATGCATTTAGTGTATAAATAAGGGAATGCTTTCCTGTGCTTATGCTAGAATACATTAACGTATTCAACTTACATTTCTATGTCTGTTTCCACTGTTTCATTATTAGGTAAATGTATACTCATAGTGGGGAGTCAATAACCTCTCTTGCATGGTTCCCATTCATTTGGAAAATAATATCCGGACTGCTAATAAAGCAAGTCTTGAGCACATCATTTAATTTTGAAATTCCTTTGGAAATGTTTATCCTAAAAGAAGCTAGGTATTGTTATCTCCACAGCAGAGTCATTATTTTGCTGGGAATAGTGAAATTGTCTGGTTATTTGCAAGAGTAGCCTTAAAATTGTATTTCATTGAGTTATTCAGCTTTAGGGAAGTTATGGCCATTCCTAAACTAAGTTTTTCATTTCTCAGGGATTTTTTTTTTTTTTTTTTTTTTTTTGCCAGACACTGTTTTGCCATCTAAAGGAGTAGAATGATAGAGCTTGAAGTTCACTATTAGCAAAGTTTACCAGCCAGAAAGGCAGGTGTTTTGAGCCGGTCCTCAATATTTGACTACTATATTAAATAAACACATGTATCAAATTAAGTATTTGCACAAGGATTTGCTGGTTACCCTTGGATTGAGGCAACAAATATAGCAGGAGATTGTGGAATCTCATAGTAGATGAGGCCAAGAGAAGAATTTCTAATAGCATCATTAATAACATTATTTATTATTTTATGGATGTGAAGAGATACACCCATGAAAAGATAATCAGTCATCACATAAAAAAACCTCAGGTTCATACTGATCCCGGGGTGAAGATAGCATTTCCAATTTTAATCTGTGTGAACAAATATGTATCCAAGCTGTTCCCTTTGCTTTCTTTTCTAGGAGGAAAAGATTTTTCATGGAGATGTTCTTCTAGTATAGTTAAGCACTTAAGTAGAATGAGCTCTGATCTTTCTTTGCTACTTCCTCCACAGATTGATAAATTACAGAGAAAAATCTACTATGATTTATGTTACTTCTTCAGAAAAAAAACAAACACCCCCCCCCCAAAAAAAAACAACCCATAATGTTCATGGTACCTTACTTGTAAATTTTAAATAACAGAAAGCATTGTGTATCACATAGGATTCAACCAGGGAAGCAAAAATCACTATGAGTGATGTGGAATAAGGAATTTATTTTAGAGATTAGATCTTACATAGTATGGGAGCTGGTGAAGAAGTTTATGGAAAGCTATTGCCTCTGGATCTGGGGGTGAGGCTGAAATTTCTATAGGTCAGTGGAGCCAGCGGTGGCAGGGGAAAAAGCTGGGGTAGGGAAAGGGTGAACTGATGTCCATGAAAACAAACTGGAACCTGCGCATGTTTCTCACTTCATACAATTCTGACTGCTAAGGTGACCTCCAGAAGGAGTCAGGCGCCCTTTGTGCATGTGCCTGAGACAGGGCCTGAGGACTTGGAGGAGGAAATCTGGGTGGAGCTGAAGGAGCTGCAGACCTGGATGCCCGCCCCCATGGCAATTAGGTGAACAAATAAATCAACAACCTTGTACACAAGCTGCAGCAGCAGCTGGCACCCAACCCAACTTTAAACTCTAATGACGTCCTTACTTCTCTTTTCCAAATCTCATGCGCGTTTCTCTTAACCCTTAATCAGAATCCATCAGAGGCAGAAATTTTAGCAAATGCTGTTCCGGCCTAGTTCAGTTGACATAGTACAAAACCAACACAGGCAGTGAGGATGTTTTTAGATTCTTTTTCCATTTCACCTTAAACTTCATATCTGAGGATTTGAATTTTGGATTATGTGAAAAACAAACAAAAAAAGAAATGGTGATGCAAAACAGCATGAGTTAGAGTGAACTACAAACAGTATTTCTATTTCTCAGATGTAAAGTTTAAGGTGAAGAGGAAAATGAGTCTACAAACATCCTCACTGCCTGTGTTGGTTTTGTACTATGTCATCTGACCTAGGCTGGAACAGCATTTGCTATAATTCCTGCCTCTGATGGATGCAGATTAAGAGTTAAGAGAAACGTGCATGAGATTTTGGAAATTATTATCATGGATTTTTTTCAAGAATTGTTACAAGATCACTTAGGAGAAGACAATTCATTATCTTATCTTTACAAAATAATTTCTAAGACATCACATAACCAAAATAAATTCATCAAAATGCTCAATTAAGTAGCTACTTTGAGACACAGAAGCAAATGGAAATGAAACCAGCAAGGTGGGCTGTCCTAGCTTCAGCCTATGTCCTACGAGCTCACGTAACGCACAGAGCTACACTGAAACTTCATGTTCTAGACTAGCAGTCCCCAACCTTTGTGACACCAGAGACCTGTTTCATGGAAGATAGTTTTTCCACAGACAGGGGTTGGGGGCAGGGAGGAGGTGGAGCTCAGGTGGTGATGTGCAGCCCAGTTCCTAACCGGTACTGGGCTATAGCCTGGGAGTTGGGGACCGCAGTTCTAGATCCAGCTAATATTTTGTTTCATTCTAATAGTTCCAAAAATGCAGTTTAAAGGGTAAATTTTAATGCAGCATTTGTCTATAAACAAAAATTATGCTTTTCAATAATAAAGATGAAAGAGTGTTTTGACATGTCTTTCCATAAAATCATTACTCTACAAAGAGAAATGGTGTTTACACAGGGCCATCAGTAGGTTGTCAAAGATTTTCATGTTTCAAAGTATTTCATTAATTTATTTTAGGTCAAAGAACTAAAATGGTTTAGGCATATTTTCAATAATAATAACTAATGCAATTTTTGTCTCTTTCACTTGCTTGTTAACAATGGAGTTATGAAAAATAATTTCATAGAAATAATGAATATTTTCTATGCTGATTAGTACAGCAAAGGGCATCGGAAAATGTGTATTTCAGAGTTGTGGCGGCAAGGTATTTGGTTTTCTTTGTTTGTTTTCATGGGATGGTCCATCGTTCTTTTTCTATTTGCCTTAGCTTCATGAAAGTTCAGAGCCAAATTGGATACTTTAATTTCAGTAATTAACTTAGCTCTAATTCCCAAAACAATTATCTCCTTTGTTTTCATATAAATTCATATTTACCTTCTATATTTTATAAACTCATCTATATATGTATGTATTAATTTGAACTCTATAAAATTTTCACATTTTTAGGTAAAAAAAATAGCCTAATAATTAATTCATGTGGTTGTGTATTGGCAATTTCATACAGTAAGCACATTGTAGGCCACCTCGATTCCTTCTAAATACAGGCAGGCACAAATCATAAATTTAAAAAAATATGTAGTAGCCTATTGATTTTACTTGTCACACACTAATATGTGGTACATTGGAATAAAGAAGGACATGGTAATTTTGTTGAAACAAGACAAGTAAACAGAAACAACAACAAAAACCTTGCTGTTTATAGTAGTCTTGGGGAAAAACATACAGTTGATGCATCAAATTCAGAGTTCTTTGGCATTATTTACTATGAAAGGGAAAAGAGTGATGAAAGTTGATTCATTCTTAGATTTTAATAAACATAACAAAGCAAATACAGTTTTATTTTTCAGTTTTGTTTTCCTTCTGATGGAACTTGCCATTGTTACAAAAATGCATTTTTCTTGTCAAACAGAAAATAGCCACATAATTTATATGAGATGGAATGTCTGGACTGCCGAAAAATAAGGAATGATGGCTCCTTGATGCAATGCAAACATAAACAATACCAATACCATGTCCCATTAATACTTTTAAAATATGGAAAGAGTAACTTTATTTCTAGCAATAGCAATAAAATATATACTTAAAAAATGAAGACAAGTTTAACAAGGTTAAATTGCCAACAAGTTTAGCAAGACTTATTGATTATCTTGGGGCTGGATAACACCTGTAAAAGAATTTGATTTTTAAAAAGTTTATGGTTAAAATTTATGGTTAAATAAATTTATGGTTAAATTTATGGTTAAAATAAAATAATGCAGATACCACATGGCTCTTTCCATGTGAATGCCAATATAGAATGCAATATAGGAATAATGACATATATTTCAGAGGGATATAGGGAATGCAAGAAGACACAACATTACAGAGATGCCTGTCGTTTGTCTAAATTTGTTAATTAATTTAATATAATTCCTTTAAAAAGCCACCCTTATTTTGGGGAGACAGATAAATTAATTGTAAAGTTTACTTACAAAGTAGATAAACAAAAGTATCTGGGGAAACTATTAAAAATAAAAATGGTGGGTGAGGGGCTTTTAGACATACCAGATATTTAAAACCTACAATAAAGACTCTATAATTAAACTAGTTTGGTATCGGTGCAGGATTAGAGGCACCATCGTATCAGGATAGACTATCCATAAATTTACACATGAAATGAATTATCTCTGTTTCTAAATGATATTCTACAATAAAAGGAACTAGTGTTCCTTGGATAAAAAAGGTTTATTCTAGGGCTGGGGCAGGAGTGGTATATAAGTGTGAAATATTTTATATGCCAGAAAGTTCTTTATACTAGTCTATTTACTTCGGTAGATTCTTGAAGTTTTGATCCATCAAGTCTTCTTAAAAAGTATGATCTCAAATAAATGGTTAAAGATTCAAATGGCTTACTTGGTTAGCTGTAAAATTATAATTTTATTTTTAAATATAGCTTTTTGAATTAAGGATTTGCCTCTTGGTGGGAAAAATTTTGAGAGGAAAATAGAGAACAATATATGAGCTGTACTCCAAAAAATCAGATCCTTTTGGTATTATATATACAGTAAGTAGTTGGTTCAGTTGACCATTCTAGGGAATTTTTCTTCAGGCATGGAAGAATGCATGTATCTCTAAGTCATTATGCTCTTCTTTATCGAATAAAATATCAGTAATACAATATTAGGAAAACATGTATCATGAGTTGATTTTTCAGAAACAGAGATGAGCTTGAGCTGCATCATCTGTAATTTTTAGCTAGGAAACAACAGGACATGCTGAGACTTTTTACCAGAGTTTTCCATGAAGATCTTTAAGTGATGGAAAGAGAGACATTGATTTCTGAGAGAATCAAACCCAATTCACATGCTTTGAAGTTTCATAGAAACTACGTTTCATTACTACAAGTGTGAGAAAGTCTAATATGTCAAGAAAAACAAAAGTGAGTTTTGAATGTTACATTTATAGAAAATGACTGAATGTATTAATAATTGCAGTTATAAGAGTGATTAGGCAAGAGAAGTGAGATGTTAAATATTTGCCTATTCACAGAACTCAAACTACAATAGATAAAGCAAATTGATCAGAAGGTACAAAAAAAAAAAAAATCTGCAATGACTTGAGGGAAAAAAAAAACCAAAACTACACAATTCTTTACTTTAAAGGAAACTTTACTAATTGGAGTTTAATTAAGTCCTTGGTAGTGGCTAATTAAAAAGGTATCTTTCAGATATTGATGACCACATATAATAGGGTTGTTAAAACTACTCAGCAAGAAGAAGTTTCAATAATAAGGAAGATGGAATTATGCATCTGCTTAAGCTTTGTGCACTTCTATTCCTGCATTTTGCCTTTTAGACCTGTTGTTGCCATGTCACTGCTAGCTTGCAATTTGAAGATTAAGCAATCAGCCCATGCTAACTAGCAGTATATCACTGAATGTGATTGATATGCAGAGACTCCATGAACTAAATTTTACCTTTGTGTACCCTGTTAAATGATTGGCTGCTTCCCCATCATGGTATTATACAATTCTGTTATTTTCTGTGTTCCAAATTTTGATCTGAATTTGAACCCCCGGGTAATGAAACAAGGCAATCGCTATGCAAATAGTTCATGTTACAGAGCTCAGCAATCCCTCCAAGTGTGCTGTGCCAGTTAAAAGTTGCTCTTTTAAATTGTGGTCCCTTTTGGAATGACTTTTCTAAGGTAAGAATTCAGAAAGTATGTGAAAATTTTAAAACAAGCTGCATGGGGTGAGTACTGAGGTTCATTTTTAGCTCCCAAGGTATTTTTCCTTAAGAAAATCAGCTTGCTCAAGGTATCAGGAGTTCTGGTAGTGTGTTATTATTTTTCTTTTGGTTAATTTGAGGACTTATACCATCTCTCCATAGTCTTCTAGCTGGGAAATAAAAGATCCTGAACTTATATCTTCTTTTTAAAGCATAAATTTATACTTAAGATGATAAGCAATTTTACTCCAAGAGTCTTGGTCCTAGCTCTAAAAGATACCTGCAGGGATGAAAGTAAATTGATCACTGTCGTTTCTTATGATTGAGTAATATTCCTCTTACACTTTCTTGGATTAAAATTAAGCCCATTATCCAAAGTGAAGCACCACAAGAGCAGAAGAACGGGCTCCACTTGTACTCACCATCAAACTGGTTCTAACTGATCAACACTAAGTTGATCACATGGCAGAAATACTCTCTAGGGATTAGGGGGATGGGGGGGCAAATCAACAACTAAAGGACACGGGGAGCAC
>RJWJ010006878.1:7258-60290 GCA_004363605.1 Indri indri | reverse complement strand
AGATGTTTACATTGACTTCAGGTCACCAATATCTGTGACCTGAAAGTAGTTTCTCCACAGTAAAGCCTCAACAAAATCAACTGCAGTAAATTCTTGGAAATCTAGAATTGTTCCTAGAAAATCAACATTCTAAGATAAAGGTTATGGCCCCAGAATTTTTGTTTTAATAATTTTGAAGGTAATTATTTTAAAAATGTATTACAAGTATATGCCTCCTTGTTTTATTGAATAGACTATGATGTGCATAATTTAAAGTTTTCCTGATCACTAGGGATTATCATCAAAACATTCATTAGCGTCATCTGGAATTCAAGGATGGCATAAGGGCTCATTCAAGCATGAAGAGCCACTTGCCCTGATTGTGTTTTTTTGAGTTCTAATATTGCGAGTCTGAATGTGCGTTAAGGTCTGTTTATAAATTCACCATTAGATAGTCTCTCAAGCAATCAGTTGTTGCATTTCCATTTCTTGATACTTTTAACTTATCAGACTCAGTAAGTCTTTCTTTTTAGTCTTATTTTAAGGTTTCGATGTGTGGTGGGTCAGGCAATTAGTCAGGATTACTGGAAGTCTGAAGGCTTGCTTATGAATAACCAACGTGGGCTTCTTGACATTGACTTTGTCTCCCAAGGGCGATGGTTTGTTCTTAGACTTTGGCTAAGTTATGGAAAAATGGGCTGCTTGATAAGAGTGCTATATAGCTGAGTTCTTACGTGTATTTGGTTACTGATGTATAATATTTCCCCAGTTCTAATAAATATTAAAACATAAATGTGCATAGATGGAAATGAATGAAAGGTAGCTTATGGCCTGAATATATCTTTCAACTGTGACTTAACTAAAATAAGACAGGTAGTATCACAGTCCTGTTCACGGCTGAACTCTGAAGTGTTGCCCCAGTACCTGGGCTCTGGGCTTGGAAGAATCACAAGCCTTGGCCCACATGACAGAGAGAGATGACAGACACTCAGCAAGTATGCGTGAAGAATGTATTACAAGGAAAGTTTAAGGGTCTAAAGTGAAAGAGGTTTTCTAAGGGGAAACTGGTCTGTCTCTGTGAGTGGAGAAGACCCTAATTAACTCTAAAATTCCTCCTTTTATGTGTTAGTAGTATATGTTGATGTAAAGGTCAGTTATAATGACTTATGACTATATATCATGGGTTTTAGGGTCTGGATTTTTCCAGGTATGGGCATAACTTACAGGTTATGTTCCAGACATTCCTTTCTCCTATACATGTGATGGGGAAAGTCACCATTTATGGTGTTTTTCTATCTTCTGATTGGTGGTCACTGTTCCATAGTCTAATTACCCCATTCTTTAAGATTGAAATAACTGTTTCCCTGGTTATTTTTCTGTAACTATTTCCTTCTTATTGTGTTTCCTTAACTGTTTCCTCCTTCTTGTTTTTCATTCCATTACCTCTTGTTTTTCTGTCCCTAACAGTAGGATTTGAAGGGAATTTCAGGTGCATGAGAGACCCTTGAGTTTTCCATAGAAAAGAGTAAGTGTAGGGTTTTATGGTCTGCTTTACTAGGGGGTGGCTGTAGGAGGAGAGAGGGGCAACGGAAAGACGTCAGAGTGACAGTGAGAATTTTCCTCTCCCCAGGTGAACCTGAGACAAAGACTTGAATACCATGGCTTCTTGGGGGCAAGGATGTTGGGTGGGGGAGTGTCAGAAAGGGGAGTGTCACAGTCTACAGAGATCGGTGAATCCCTGTGGTGTGGAAAGTATCTATTCCCACCTGCTTTTTGGATAAAGTGCTTTAAGAGGCTGTCTGATCCCTCCAATGTCTCTTCCCTAGGGCAGCATTGCCTGTGAGTCTGAGTTTCTCATGTTCATGTGGTCATAGGGAGATTTTCTCCTCCCTGCCTGGGCCTGGAGACATCTAGAACAGAGCAACTTTCTCCTCACCCTTCAGTAGAGGATTCTAGTTTACATCTAATTCGTCAGCCATCCACTAGAACTAAAACTAACATTGCCTTCCAGTTCTCTCTCTGTTGTCCCAGAGATTTCAATAGTTTAGCCTGTACAAGTGCTGAAGCACCCAGAGTTACCCAAACTGTGCGGTTGAGGGCATGGTCCTCCAGACTGCCAGGTGGGCCCAAACTTATGACACCAACTACTTTGTAGTTAGGGTAAGTAAGGGGCCTAGTCACCAAGAGGGCATTCTGACAACTACTGTAAGTTTGAGGGTTTTCTAAAATCACCCTCAGGTGTGATAATTTTCTAGAAAGGCTTACATAACTCATTGAAAGCTGTATACTCACAGAAAGGCATGCAGATGGGAAGGAAGAGCACAGAGGAAGGTCTCGGAGGGCTGCAAATGCAAAGCTTCCATGTCTTCAGAATGCGTTACCTGTTCCAGCATCAGTGTGTGACAATATGCGTGAAGTATTACCAACCTGGGGAGCTTATCTGAGCTATGGTGTCCAGAGTTGCACTGGGGCTTCATCGCATAGATGTGACTGACTGATCGCTTGCCTGTGTGGTTACACTCAGTCTCCAGCTGCTCCCTCCCCAGAAGTTAGTCGATAAGTTACCCAAGAGGCCAACCGCAAGTCACCTCTTTAGCCTTAATTGTCAGTGTGGTCTGAGGAGTCCATTATGAACAACAAAGACATTTCTACCACTTGGGAGATTCTGAGGGTTTAGAGTTTACCTCCCAGGAACCAAGAACAAAGGCCAGACTTTTCTTTGGCCAAGGCCAGATTCTTTGTTACACATGAAGGAACGCAGATTATAAATTGCCACAGAAAAATTACAGGCCATTTAAAGAGGCTTGGTGAATTGAGAAAGGAAAGCTAAGATCATCTGTTAGACCAGGTACTGCTTATTTGGGCAGAACTAATCAAGAGGCAATAAATACGCACTCAAATTTTGACCCAGAAATCTCACTTCTAGGATTCTGCCCTGAAGATACACCTCCACTAGTATGAAAATACATAAGCACACAGTTATTCATTCCATCATTTTTTGTCCAGCAAAACATGGGAAACAATTTAGATGTCCCAAAATAGAACAGTAAATAAACAGTGGCACATCCACACAATGAAGTACTGTGTAGCTATAAGAAGGGGAGAAAGATCTCTATGGATTCATATGGAAACATTTCTAAAATATGTTGTTAAGTGAAAAAAGCGAGGTATATAGTATCTACCCTTTGTGAAAAAAAAAATATACATGTGTCAACTTCCTCCTGCAAAAGAAATGCAAGAAAGAAAAACCAGAGACTAAAGACATTGGTTACCTCCTCGTGTAGACGGCAATAAGGCAGAAAGAATAACAGGATGGAAACGGGGGGTAGGGACCTGCTTGAATCCAGGTTCCTCTGCGCATACCTTTTTGCATAACTCTGACTCTTAGAATCATTGTCATATTACGCAAACCCCGAAAGACAAAGAAATACTAGTTAAGATCAACCAGAATGTAGGGGGAATGAAAATAGAATACAAATAGCAACAAATGAAACTAACTATATTACAGATAAGAAGCACATGAAAGGGTTGGGGAGAGGAAAAAAAGAACTGCCCTAAGAAACTTTGGAAAACATTAATTGTGATATTAATATGTACAAAAGGTTAAGGAAAAACAGAGCTGTACACGAACATCATACTCTAGTGAGTAAATTTATTTTCTATTTGGGAATGGATTAGCTATTCTGACAATACTTTATATGTAACTAAAATTGAGCAAATATATAAATATATTGTGAGTTATGAGGGCCAGATTTTTTACTGTTAGAGGAAAGAGTGACAAATAAGGAGAGGAATAAAGCTAGACTGAACTCTGCGGTGCTGGATTAGGATTGGTTGCATTAATATGAATTCATTTTTTAATACATGTACAGATAGACGTAAAATATAGCTGTGTGTGTTTGCGTGTGTTTGCATGTTTGTATCTTTGATAGCTGAGGGCCTGTAGACAATGACAGTACCAGTGAGTTAACCTTGTACCCGTATCTTGGTTTCTAAACCCATTCTCTAATAAAAAGGAACTAGCAATACCTGGAGAAATAGTTGACTCCAGGGCTGGGACAGAGCAAATACCAAGTTGAGCCTCGAACATGTTGTGATGCCAGAGAGTCATCAAGTGCTTATAAAATAATGGGCACACAAGACAGGAACACAGGAGCCCTCTTGAGGGAGCTCTCGATGGCCAAAGCTGGAGTAATTTGAGAACAAAATAAATAATGATAAGGGATTATCACCCATAGAACAAAATCCCATTTAAAGTATACATTAGTTCATACTGTTATAAATATATAATTGAATAAATAAATATATAGAGAAGTAGGGATAGCTCTTCTTTGAGGTATAATTCAGTTAATAAATGTAGAAGAAATGATGAAAGGAGAGAAGCATCATTAGATAAACACCACGATAATGGTTACAGGTAAGAATCCTTGATGGATGCTAAAATTACCAGGTGAAATTATGATGAGGAATGGTATATTTGTATAGTCTCACAGAATTTTGTAAGATACTTATTAACTGCATAGGGAAAAATAATGACTTTTAGAGTGGCGAGACCAGGAAGGCACCATCTTAACCAGAGTTAATATCACCAGTATTAAGACACATCAGTGCTGGAGTCACACTCCATCAACTGTGTACATTCTTCTACTTGTGGGTAAAGCCCACTTTGAGGACTACCTGCTTTCTGTGTTCTTCAAAGTTCTGATCTTGGGATAATCAAAATATTAACATCTAGAGAAGGAAATAAAAGAATTCTTCATCTTGGAACTATGTTTAACAAGCTAGATAAATTTTTTTGATCTTATTTCAATGGTTGGTACACTTCATATAATTTATCTTCAGGATCAAAGTGTTCTGTTTTCTACATATTTTTCTGTTGTCTATGTAACCACTAAAAATTGTTTTTCTTTAAAGCATTTTATACATTTAAATAAAAATATGACCTTTACCTTGGCTAAAAGCACAAACAAAAAGAAAAACCCAATGAGTAAATTATTTCTTCATGTAATAATGGGAAATGGTCAGGAATTATGCACTACTCCAAGGCTAGGTCCACCTCTAAGTTCCCCTGGACAACCATCCCTGAGACAGTGTTGAGCTATTGGCTCAGCTTTCTTAAGACAACCTCTCACTCCCTTGGTCTCTCTTTTGAAGTAAGAACTCACGTGAGTCTGCTTCTAGTGCTATAGCCATCTGTCAGCATCAAATGACACCCCTGCCAACTACACAGTGCCTTCCTGTGTATTTCTTCTTGACTGCTGAGTCTTTTAAGATGTGTGCTTCAAACAGCCAGACCAAATGTGGCAGGCTGGGTGTGGAGTAGTACTCTTTTGCTGTCGACCCTCGTATCTGGCAGGATGTATTTCCAAAATTGCCACTGATAACCTCTAAAAAGGGCTCAGTCCCATGATGATCTGCCTATATGTCTGAGATACCAAAGGGTGATAGGAGAGCTAAAAGGTTACAGAGAAAATTAATTAATGGCCACAAGTAACCAGTACCAGGCATCTTCAGAGAATGATTTAGTCCTACCTCCTTCACACTGTGTGTTAGGATCATTTGATGACAGTGATTTTTAACTGTAGAATTCAGTACAAAATATGTTAAATATTTGATCTACTTCTGTGTATTAAGAGAAATCCATATTCCATAATTAGAATGTCACTGCTTATTCATATGCTAACAGTCTTCATAGGACATTCATGGAATCATGATACTATTTGGATTTACAAACCATTTGGATAGAGTCTCACAAGAAAAAAATCTTGGATCCTCAAATACTTTAAAATGCATAAATGATAGTCACTTATGTCACCTAGGAAAACTTTCGTAGATCAAAGGTAGCAATATTCATGTTAAACTGATACTTTCATTTTAGCATTCAATTTTATTTGGGGATGTCTCCCATCAGTTTTTAATAACTTTCTTCAGATATAATTTATATACCATACAATCCACCTGTTTAAAGTATAGAAATCAATAGTTTTTGGTATTTTCAGAGAGTTGGGTAATCATCACCACACCAATTTTAAAATATTTTTGTTATACCAAAAAGAAACACTGTACCTATTAACAGTGACTGTGATTTACTGCCTCCCTTCCCCCACAGCCCAAGACAACCGCTAATGTAATTTATTGTTGATAGCTTTGCCCATTCCAGACATTTGTTACAGATGAAATCATATGATATTTGGTCTTATGTAACTGGCTTTCCTTCACAGGTTTTCAAGGTTCATTCATATCATGTATTGGTACTTCATTTGTTTTTACTGATGAATAATATTCTATTGTAGGGATATATAGGTTGAGCATCCCTAATTTGAAAATATGAAATCAAAAATGCTCAAAAATTCAAAAGATTTTGAGCACTGACATGACACTACAAGTAGAAAAGTCCATACCTGACGCTTTTGATTTTTGATGGTTCAATGTACACAAACTTTGTTTCATTCACAAACTTTTAAAAATATTGCATAAGATTACCTTCAGTCTATGTATATATAGTGTATATGAAACATAAATGAAATTTGTGTTTAGACTTGGGTCTCATTCACAAGGTATCTCATTATATATATGCAAATGTTCCAAAGTCCAAAAAATTTAGAAATCAGAAACACTCTACTCCCAAGCATTTTGAATATGGGAAACTCAACCTGTACCACATTTTATGTATACAGTCATCAGTTGATGTACATTTGAATTGTCTCTACTTTTTGTCTATTATGAATAATACTGCAGTGAGCATTCACGTACAGGTTTTTGTATGGGTCTATATTTTTGTTTCTCTTTGAGGAATTGCCAAACTGTTTTCTAAAGCACGTGTACCATTTTACATTCCCACTAGCACTGTATGAGGATTCAAATTTTACCACATCCTATAATTGCATATACATCATTTTATGATACTTTTTAAAAATCAGTTAAGAGAAAAATTATGAAGTTATATGTTTTTTTAATAATTACCCACATAGTTACCTTTACTGGCACATTTTGTTTTTCATTTGACTTCAAACTGCTGTCTGATGTTAATTGCTTTCAGCCTGAAAAGTTTTTTTAGCACTTCTTGACAGGCAGGTTGATTAGCAACAAATTCTCTCAATTTTTATTTCTCTGGGAATGTCTTTATTTTGTCTTCATGTTTGTTATTGTTATTAGATATAACATTCTTAGTTGACAGATTTTTTTTCCTTTCAGTGCTTTGAATATATCATCCTGCCTTCCAGTCATCATTTTTTATAATCAGAAGTCAGCTATTAAACTTACTGTGGTTTCTTTGCATTTGACAAATTATTTTTCTTTACCAATTCTAAGATTTTCTCTCTTCTCTTTGACTTTCAACTTTTAGATCATGATGGATCTGGGTATGGATGGCTCTATGTTTGTCCTATTTAGAGTTTGTTGAACTTCTTAGATATGCATATTAATGTTTTTCATCAAGTTTGCAAAGTTTTCAGCCCTTACGTCATTGAATGAATATTTTTTCTGCTGTTTTCCCACTTTCCCCTTTTAGTTTTCCATTTCATGTCTGTTGGTGCACTTAATGGTGCCCCACATTTCTCTGAGGTGCTGGGTTTTTTCTTTATTCTTTCTTATCTCTGTTCTTCAGATTGCATAATCTTCCCCTGTGTCTCTTTCAGCCCATTGATTCATTTTCTGCCAGCTCGAATCCATCATTGAGCCCCTTTAGTGAATTTTTCACGTGGTTATTGTACTTTCAACTCAAATTTCAATTTGATTCTTGTTAATGATTTCTATTTATCAACATTTTCTGTTTGACGAATCATTCCCATCATATTGCCCTTTATTCTTTAAGTACAGTTTTGGGCTGGATGTGTTAATTAAGCTGGTTCAATCAGACGTGTAAGAGAATCATTTGGAATGTTGGGGCAGAGGATGATCTGCTTTCCTCTGAATGATATCGGTAAACATATGAGGCCTAAAACTACCTCAGCTATTTTTGCTACTAGGGGGTAAGTTAACCTGAGGATTAAGCCAATGTATATGAAGGAGGACAATGGCAAGAAAATATCTGAGGAAAGTAGCTAGAACACTGATGATGTCTTAACATCTGCATCAAATAGCATTGAAGTCTTCCCTAGTTATATTTTCAGTTATATAAGCCAAGAAATATTCTTTGTTAAGAGAATTTAGCCTGTGAAAGTATCCAATAGTTTCAACTAATGAAAATATTGTTGAGAAGGACTCATCCTAAGTAGTGAGGGCAAAACATTCTGTTAAATAGTTCTGTTGTTATATTTATCTAGTCTGTGTATGTTGTGGGTTTTTTTCCCTGATATGTTGTGTAACATATATTATTTCCTATGACATAAACAATTAGTGTACATTAATAATTAAAACAGTAGAACAAGAGTGCTAATGGATTACAGCCATAAAACAAAATAGCAGTAACACTGAATAAAAGTCAATTTTAAGAAAAACTTGACTTAATAAAGATAAATATGAATATGCAAACTGACAATTTATTTACATTTAGAGTGTTTTATAGCTGGTGACATTTTTATGTTTAATTTAACTTAACAAATTGTGATTCTTTGCCTTGGTATGAGTAGGCACCAAGTCTGTCCTTGTGCTAAGACGATTATTAGGGAATAGGGATTTACAAATAGTCCTAAAAAGAGAGATAATAATATAAAGTTAGACAAAGGGTTGTAGATTTTCTGACCCTGTTTGGCAGGAGGTAGATGAGAATAAGGAAAACATAGAAACATAGAGGGTTGATGAATAACACATGGAAATAGAATTTTATAGGGATGTGATCAGGAAAAGAGAAAAAAGAGCAAACATACCTTGTGCCCTAACACCATCTGGAAGAAAAAAATAATGATGGGAAAATACTTTTGATTTCAGAGGGAAAATAAACCTTCAAGAACTTTTGTAGCTGCCTTATGTTTTATCACTGAGCAACCACAGAACTTTCAGGGTCACCCACCTCAGTATTTATGGCTGATTTTTATTATTTTTGGTCCCACTTTTACTGACTCTTTACCCTAGCTGTGAAACACACTGGTTTTTCTCTCCTTATGCCATGCAGCCAGGTCTCCTTTCTCCGGTTCTCTCACTCGTTGGCACAGAGGGAGAAGCAGTGAGAGGACTACTCTGCCAGAGCACTGAGGGCCAAGGAGCCAGGCTGGGTACCTGCAGGGCTGGAGACAAATTCCTCGGAGCTGCAGGACAAAGCGTTTGAGCCTGCCCCTTTTCCCTTATTGTATAAAAAGACAGAATGGCTTTTTCTAGTGCCAATTAGTACTCACCATTGACCTTCAGCTTTTATTATGGATATTGCCAAAAATTAAGAATGCTCAGACCGGCAGCAAAGTAGATTAGAAAAGTGTGTCTGAATACATCGGGATCTGGGTTTTGGGTGGTTGGTTTTTTTTTTTTTTTTTATATATATACTTTTTAATTAGGTACCTTGGACCTGCAGGCATACAGCACTACTGTTTCATCCACACTTGGATTAGATCCTCACAAGTCATTGTGTTGATCAAATGAAGTCAACAAGAGGACAATAGTTAAGGATCACAGAGACCAAGTAGCCAGTGGGGAAATGTCTGTGAGGCCATTCACAAGCAGTGTCTGGTAATGATAGACTACTACTATTCCTATATTCTGCTGTGGATAAAAGCTAGCAGAGTGTAAAACAGACTCACAGACAGACACAGATGATTGTGTCTGAAGTCTGGCTTCTCCTTGCTACTCACTAGCTATGTCACCTTGGGTAGGACAGGCACTGCATCTCAGGTGTTACCTTTACCTAGAAAACAAAGATGATGATAAAACTTTCCCTGCCTTCCGTATGGGTTGTGAGATGCAAATAAAATAACATATGAGAAACTGCTTTATAAACTAGAATATGCTGTTCACTAAATTTTATGACTTTCTCGATTCTGGTGTGTGTTTCTTGTTACCATAGAATATATGTTCATGAAATCCACAAACTATTTTAAAAAGACTTACCACATTCAACAACTTCAACCTGTTCACCCGTTTATTAATAATTAAGTAGGAGAAGTTCAATTCTACTGGCAAACTAGCAAAATCAGTGTGAGTTTGATTTTTTTTTTTTTTTTTGCAGGCGTTGTTGACAATTTTATAGGTATCTAATTAGCTGAGAAATGGTAGGAGACAAGGATAAGAGTAGGAAAAATTTAAAAAGTTAATGAAGTGAATGGACAGGCCCCAACATGATAATTAGCCCCTAAAAATAGAGATATTGCTAAAAACTAATGACACTATCAATAGGCTCATTCATGTCTTGATACTTTATAATCATAACGCAGAAGTATAAAGAACACATATAATAATTTTAATGTTTTCTTCAAATGTAGTATATTTCTTTCCAAGTAAGCACAATGCGAGATTTAAAAATAATGGTGTTTTTAAGGCCTTTTAATTGTTACATTTCAGGGAACATGGAATTGTTGTTGTGCTAAGAAAACAACTGATACTATCCTGTTCTCCACTGCATTTATCACTAAGAAAAATAAGTTCAGAGAGGCTGTGTCTCATCACAGCCTCTGTGTTTGACACCACCAAATGCCGCAACTGACTCATTTGGGGAAAGAAAAGAATAAATCTCAGAAAAATGTTTACTTTGTAGGTCAAAGTTTTCCTTCAGGCCACTCAATATAGGAAACAGATGCCATGGACCCCTGCTCTGAGTGCCCTTGGAAATAGATCAAAAACACTCAAATTAAAGAGAGTCCTGCTGTTTAAGGTACAACATAGAGAGCTAGCATAGACAAAGAATTCCTGTAGAAAAAAGAATTATAACCAATGGCATAATATGAATCTGAATAAAATAAGGGATTAGGAGCACAAACAACCTGAAGATTTTTCTCAATGCTGTGAAAAGCATTCTTCTAAGAAAATGTGTGCTGTTGCGTGGAGTGTTGTGTATGTGTATTCACAAGGTTGAAATACAACTATGGTAAAACAATTTTGTTGTGGACCATAAGAAAAAATAGGTAATTTTTATAAAAAAGGATGGTGGAAATAAAGGGATTTAATTGATTAGATTTGAAATGTGTTTTGTGGATGAGTATGACCTCTGGTGTTAATCTAGGGAAATTCCAGCACTTAACATGCCTTAATGGAAGAAAGAGAAGCAAATACAATTTTCTGAAAGCTTATCACTGTAAGTCACTGGCCCTTAATTTGTGTCTTTTTTCCCCCAAACTTTCTTCATTTTCTTCTTCTCTTCTTCCCCCTTCACTCTCACAAATATAAGTGGGTATCTACTATGTGCAAAGCACTGTCCATGTAGAAGAATATTGCCTTTGTTACTCAGTTTAACTTCACATGTTACATGCATCTGTACAATATTATATAGGAAAAAAAAGAAAATATGATATACATATTTAAAAAGTCTACATATAAGGTTAACATTTATTTTATGAAAAAAGAGGAATGATGAAAATAAGAACTTCTTAAATGTGCCTGTCACAACCTAATAGTGTAAGATGCCCCAAACAATAAAGTTATAGACGGTTCAGACTAAAAATGAAACACAAAGTTGTCAAGTTTTTATCTTGTGTTTTTTCATGATCATGCTAATACAGTATTATCACACTCTCAGAGTACATGTGTTAGCCAAGTGGTCTTTTTAGTGTGTGTAATCCAGTCGATTCCTTAACAGAAAGGTGATAAATGTCTGATTGACTTGACTCCTCTCTGTCCAATCACAGTGAGTTGCACATTATCGAACTATTTTTTGAGCTTTTTGAAAATATTGGCTAACCTGAAGTATTGTTAGTCTGAGTTTTGGTGTTCTGATAGCCCATCCTGTTGTGAACCAAATTTCCATTTTCTTCTGTAATTTGTGCATTTCATCCTTCACTGTACCCCCTTTGAAAAAAGTGAGGACTTCATGCAGCACTGCCATAAATCTCAGTAAGCACTGCTTGTTTCTACACGATTAGTGGTACTGCAACTAATCCCAGACTAGAGCATAGAGATGTACATGGTAAAAGGTACAATGTATTTTTTTCCTGTTGTTTTTGGAAGCTCTGTTTGAAGCCTTGATTTTGGTATTTGAGAAAGTCAATTTGACACAAGGGATGCAGCCATTATTTTTCTTATGATATTTTATTAACTCTTGAACCATATATCTAATTTAATGCTAATAACAACTATTGTGATATTTGGGGGTGAGGTTTATGTAAATGTTTATTTAAATTTACAGACAGCTAATGAAAATATTTATTAATTTACCAAACACTCCTTTGAAGTATCTAGGTTTGTAAGAATAAATCAAATACTTTTAATCAACTATATAGAGCAACTGGAAGAGGGCTATATAATTTGTTGAAAAGGGTACTAATGAATATCTGATAGATTTTGTGCTTGGGTTGAATGATTTTTCGGAGCAGAAGGTGAACAACTTTTAATTGGAAAGCTTTTATTTTAAATTCAAATTATATATTAGGATTGCCCCAAAGATTCAGTGAGCTTCATGATTCTAAATGTTTTATTGAATGCTCATTTTGGAGATACAAAACAAAAATCATAATAGATTATAAAAATAAAATACTGTCTGATGGTTAGCCACAAAAATTCTTATAGCAAGACCATTGAGAAATGCAAGTCCTCATTCTCAAGTCCAGGGCTGTGGGACTAAAAACAACTCTTCCCCTTTTTTCTGCTGGATCTGCTTACCTGCACCTACAAAAATTAAAATTGCTTAACACATGTCCAAAGAATATCCTAAAATGAATTATTCACCCCATGGCATTGAAAGCACACACAAGGGCACACACACCCGCTTACAAGCAGATACCAGGTAAGCAACTTTAGGGCAGCTGCCGAGTAGAATATCAAGAAATTGGATCCAGCAGAGAATTCCAATTACCTAATGAAGAGGATCCGCTTTCACTCTAATTTCTTGGTCTATCTAATTCACTATAATCTCTATTATAAAAATCATGCTCCAAAATCGCAATCTAAAATGGAAACAAATATTCAGCTGGCCAATTTCTTTCCTATTCTTTGGGGAGACAGGGGAATTTCCATTCACAAAGAAATGCAAATGCAAAGACTTCAGATGGAGCAGTAACAACGAACCTTCAAAAGCATCCCCTCCCGCCTTGTGTTTGTATATCGCCTAATAGAAGAACACAGCACGGGAAATCTGTAAGACACGAAATGCAATTTTTATTCGTTTATTAGGGAGAAAATAAATCATTATTATATCTAACTCCAACAAAACTCCAGCATTGTCCCCGAGAAGCGATTATTCAGCCCCACGTTGTCATTACTAATAATTTCCCAGTCAGGCTGTAACTACCGATGCGAATCAGCCGGTGTCCGGCCCGTCTCCCACCCGCCGCCGCAGCTGGGGATTGGCAAAGAGGATGCTCGGTATTTGCGCATTTGTGACCGGTCTTTGCTTTGTGTCTGTGCTCCAGGTGAGGAGGAGGAGGAGGAGCAGAAGAGGAGCTGGTGGCGGGTGGAGGCTGAGCGGCCCCCAGACCTTTGAGCGAGCCGCCACTCCACCGCAAGAGAAGCCGCCGCCTTCCCAGTCCGGCTGCCGGAGGACCTGAGCACGGGCGTCCGGGACCCGGCGGCCGGGGGCGCCAGCCCCTCATGTTCCGCAGTAGGCGCAAATGTGAGCAGGCGGTAGCCGGGAAAGCCCTCCGCCCCCGCCAGGGGGACCCGGGAAGCCCGCGCCGGCTCTCCTTGCGGTCGGCGGGGATCCCCTCCTCCAGCCCCGCCCCCACCCCACCTCCGCCCTCCCCCGGCCCGAGTGCCGAGGCGGTTAACCCTATCAGCGCCGCAGCGTGCTCGGGCGACAGCGGAACGCATCCAATCCCGACTCCAGAGCCGGGCGGCAGGGAAAAATTGGGGCGCGGGGCTGGCTGAGATCCCGCGGCGGCCAAAGCGGGGCTTAGGCCCCGGGGTTCTCCCCAAACACTGCTGCACTACCGTAGCCAGGCGCCAAACTTTTTCCTCCCGAAAGTCATTGCCCCCGCAGTACTTGGCGGGCAGCCGGCAGCCCACTCTCAGTAGGACGATCAGGGAGAGGCGGGCGTGGGGCGAGAGGGCTGCTGTTTTGCAGCCCGAGGAGGCGTGCAGGGGAAGTGGTCCGGGTCTGCATTGTCCCTGCGTCTGCCCCGTGGCACTGGTGGCCCGACGTGCTGCAGTGCCTGGCGCAGGTGATCCGGGCAGCGCATCAGGCACAAGTCAGGGGGCAGCAGCGCGGGAGGGAGGGGCGCCCCGTTCTTTTCTCCTCCCCCTGCAGCCTGGCTGCACTGCGTGGGGTCTTTCCATCCCCGGCAGTGCTCAGGGGCGTTTCTAATCAGCAGGTGGAATCTCCGTCCTCGAGTGCCATAGCCCTGGCCTGTCTTGCGCCCCCCGCCGCTTCCATCCTGCAGATTCCCCTCCCCATCTCCGTCTCTCACACACGCTCCCCTAAGCCGCGCGCGCCGCAAACTCAGTCTCGGTCCCCGCAGGTGATGTCATGCCCATTGTTTTGGTGCGCCCAACCAATCGGACTCGCCGCCTGGATTCTACCGGAGCCGGCATGGGCCCTTCCTCGCACCAGCAGCAGGAGTCCCCGCTCCCGACCATAACGCATTGCGCAGGGTGCACCACCGCCTGGTCTCCCTGCAGCTTTAACAGCCCTGACATGGAAACCCCATTGCAGTTCCAGCGCGGCTTCTTCCCAGAGCAGCCGCCGCCGCCGCCACGCTCCTCACACCTGCATTGCCAGCAGCAGCAACAGAGCCAGGACAAGCCGTGCCCGCCCTTCGCGCCCCTCCCGCACGCTCACCACCACCCGCACCTCGCGCACCAGCAGCCGGGCAGCGGCGGCAGCAGCCCATGCCTCCGGTGCAACAGCTGCGCCTCCTCCGGTGCCCCGGCGGCGGGGGCGGGGGCGGGGGATAACCTGTCCCTGCTGCTCCGCACCTCCTCGCCCGGCGGCGCCTTCCGGACCCGCACCTCCTCGCCGCTGTCGGGCTCGTCGTGCTGCTGCTGCTGCTCCTCGCGCCGAGGCAGCCAGCTCAATGTGAGCGAGCTGACGCCGTCCAGCCATGCCAGTGCGCTCCGGCAGCAGTACGCGCAGCAGTCCGCGTCCGCCTCCCAGTACCACCAGTGCCACAGCCTGCAGCCCGCCGCCAGCCCCACGGGCAGCCTCGGCAGCCTGGGCTCCGGGCCCCCGCTCTCGCACCACCACCACCACCCTCACCCGGCGCACCACCAGCACCACCAGCCCCAGGCGCGCCGCGAGAGCAACCCCTTCACCGAAATAGCCATGAGCAGCTGCAGGTACAACGGGGGCGTCATGCGGCCGCTCAGCAACTTGAGCGCGTCCCGCCGGAACCTGCACGAGATGGACTCAGAGGCGCAGCCCCTGCAGCCAGCCGCGTCCGTCGGAGGAGGTGGCGGCGCGTCCTCCCCGTCTGCAGCCGCTGCTGCCGCCGCCGCCTCGTCCTCAGCCCCCGAGATCGTGGTGTCTAAGCCCGAGCACAACAACTCCAACAACCTGGCGCTCTACGGAGCCGGCGGCGGCGGCGGCAGCGGGCACGGCAGCAGCAGTGGTACCAAGCCTAGCAAAAAGAAGAACCAGAACATCGGCTACAAGCTGGGCCACCGGCGCGCCTTGTTCGAAAAGCGCAAGCGGCTCAGCGACTACGCGCTCATCTTCGGCATGTTCGGCATCGTGGTCATGGTCATCGAGACCGAGCTGTCGTGGGGCGCCTACGACAAGGTACAGGCTTAAACACCTGCCCACCCTGCCAGAGTCGGAGGCCGGTGGTTGGGATATGCACGGGCGGGAATGCGTTTCTTGCGGGTCCCCAGCCTTCCCGGGACTATCAGGGGTGCCCGCCGGGACAGCGGGCGCGGCTAGGACGCGCACTCCTAGTCAGCTAGGCAACTCGGAGAGGAACCCTTTCCGCGCGCGGCCGAAGTTCTTGAGGTAGTAAGAGTGGCCACCGCAATCGGGCATGTTAAGTGTGGTTACGGGAGTCGGTAGGGAAAGCACCCGTATTTTTCCCCGGGTGCTTGCATTTAGGAGGCCCCTTTTAACCCGCAGCGCTTAAACTCGGGAGTAACTTCCTCTTCGGTTTCGCGGGGTAGAAGCGGCGGCGCTTGGGTCCGCGATGGCGCCAACCAGGCAACCCAACCACCGGTCTTCCCAGCTCTGCTCTCCCCTCTCTTCGTTTTACGGCTGAGTGGTCTGACAGATCACGGAGCCAAGACAGGTGTCCCCCGACCCCCGTTCTCCTGAGAGTTCAGGTCTACTTGTGGGGGACTGTCTGACCCCCGGGGTCTGGGAGGTGGTTAAAAGTGCTTCTTTCTTAAAAGTGCTTCTGTCTGACTGTGTTGCAGGCGTCGCTGTATTCCTTAGCTCTGAAATGCCTTATCAGTCTCTCCACGATCATCCTCCTCGGTCTGATCATCGTGTACCATGCCAGGGAAATACAGGTAACTTAGGTTCTGCTGTTTATGAATGACCCAAAGCCGTGCAGACAGCCTGGAGAAAGGCAAGGCAGCAGAGGCTTTTTCCAAGCCGTCATGTCCTTGCTTGAGGTTACAGAAGACACATGATGTATTCTTATGATAGCAACTGACCTGTGCTTTCAAGAAGTTAAAAACAGCACAAGTCAGTGTAGTATATAAACATGCAGTAGTCTCTGGGGTGTATCTGCTGAACCCTTAAGATTTTTCCCTCTGTTTTTCAGGTAGATCTTTTCCAAATCAGACACAACATTTGTTTTCCTTAAGACCGATTATGCACTAGCCTTAATCTAGGGTAAACTTGTGTGTTTGTTTGAGACACCTCTTCCTTGTGGGTGCATCATTATGGGAGATTGTGTCTGTCTATATCATCTTCTATAATGTAGCACAGAGAAGAAAATAGGTTGGTGAGTTGCTAGTTAATTTATATAAATAAGATAAAAAACCTCCAACCTTTCCTATATGCCTTAACATTTAAAAAAATCTGTTGTAAGTTTAGAAAGCAAATTCTGTATATCTAGTAGTTTAATAGACTCTTAGCCACAATCATGTAAGTTTAGAATACATTTTCTATGTATCTAGTAGTTTAGTAGATTCTTACCTACAATCGTTGTTATTTTTTAAATGTAATTTAAGAGTTAAGGTCACTGCCCTTGTGAGCTGTTTTGTTAGGAAAATGTTGGTTTTGTTTGAATGCAGTCAGGAACTCTGTTGTTAGATTTGGCTATTATTGACCATATCAGAATACTATTTATAAAATTTATGGATCATCCTGTTAGTTGTTAGCCTACAATCAAAGGAATATTAAGATTTATGAATTAAAATAGTAGTTTTCAAAAATCAGAGAGATTGGGATTTTCCAGGTTAGAATATACACTAATATGTATTTTTTTATTTTTTTGAGGGGTAGTTATTAGACATTTGGTGGGTCTATGAAACCCTCAAATTTAGGCTGCCTTCCTGTAGACTGCCTCAAATTTAGACTGCCGTTCAATTTAAAAGATTATATAGGACTTGCCATTTAAGTAATTTATTATCAATTTAAGTTAAATTAATTTTAAATTAGCAATTAGCAAACACACACTAAATATGGAAGTAATCGATTTTAATGATTGCCCAAACAAAATAAAGATTCACATGACCCCAAGTGAGGAAGGAGAAATTACTTCATCTAGTTTTCATATCTGCAAAACTTTAAAGCATGTCTTTTTGGAGGGATGAGGTTAGAGAATGAGAATTAGAAAGTGTGAGAGTATTCAGAGATAAGTAATAAAACTGCACTGCCAAAACAAGACAAACACATTTGAATTTTTTTACATTTTAATAGTTTACATAGATTTATTTTTAATTCCGTACTACTAATGGTGGTTTTTGAGGTTCTTTCAAATGTTTTAAAGTGATACTAAAATATAACTTAAACATTATGATTTTATCTTTCCTTCATTTTCTACCCTTAATCTTAGCCAAAAGGCAGAGAAGTGATATCCTTTTTTCATTCTGACTTGAAGGTAGACAATTAGAGCTGCAAGGAACAAAATAGGTCTTTTAACTCAGTTTACAGATGAGGAACCTGAAGTCAGCAGAGATGAGTAGCTTGCCAGGCCACACAGCTAGATCATGCGCAGCGAGAACAGACCCTGCCCTCCTAGTTTCCAGTCCAGAATGCTTCCTGCTGCGGTCTGCTGCTGCATGCAAAAAGCCCAGAAACATGGATATTTCTTTGCATATTTTCCTCTAAATCCAAGAGTTTAGTGTATGAATGGGATTAAACTTAAAAGATTTTTCCAAAATGTTTTTACGTATTTTTAAAAATTAAGTAACTTAAAAAAAAATGTTCTGCTTGGAGGCCAGAGCGGTTTTACTTATGCTATTCTGAAATGAGAGACTTTGCTGGTTTTTATGAAGCATTTTTGCCTGTTCCTTCTGAAAATCACACAGCTAAACAAGCATTCATGGGAGAGGACATTCGCTGGTATTGACATCAAGAACAAAGTGTCTTGAAAACATTGACTTCTTAAGAATTACTGGGAGATTTTTTGAAATAACTTATAGGAGTCTAAGAGGAATTACCAAATGTTAATTATGTATCTTTAAAAAATTGATACAATATTAGAACTGTTGAAACTCCCAGAACTAATAAAATATAGGAAATCATGTTTTCATAGATTATTTCATGCTTGAAAACTTGCCACTCATTGGCTAATTTTGAGGACTATTTCTGTTATGCAAATGCATAGATATGCTGATTATGTATAACATGAGTGAGAAATATGAGGACATGGATTAACCCTCTTCAGAGAATAAACACTGAACTTCTTCACTGTTGGACAACATAAACATCTCAGAATGTTAGATTTTTTATATTCAGTTTATATGTTATATGGTTTCTGTTAAACCCACTACACTTAAGATAATTTCAAAATAGATGTTTGAGTAATATCATTTAGTTATTTTGGATGCAGCTTTTACACTCAGTGTTTTATCTAGAGAGATTTCTCCCTAAAGCTGAAGCTCCAAATTCTCATTTGAGATACTTTTATAAAAAAAAAAAGAAAGAAAGGAAAAAAAGGACAAAATACATGTGAAGACCCTGAGCTAAGTCAAGAACCAGAGAAAAGTAGGAATGTTCTTATTTGTCCAGAGAATGGAGTCAACAGTGCTGTCAAAACACCTGACTTTGAAACTCAGTGACACCAACCGCACAGGCTTATGTATCTGTGTGGAAAATGACGAATTGTGCGTCCTCTTTTTTACTTATTGTTGTCACTGCTGTAGGTGTATTGTTTTTCATAAAAAGTTTTAAGCTAATGGGCACTTCTCAGTTCACTGTAAAGAATTCCAAATATATTGATTAGCTTTGAGTTAAGGAACTATTAATAAAAGCAAGGTTATGCTGTCATTCGTAACCTAAAATGACAGTTTTTCTTTTCCCTTTTAGCATGTTGGTACGATGATCGCATAGTATCAGCTAGCTAGTGTGGGTTTCTGGTACACGATATGATTTCTCACTGCATTCAGGAAAAGCGTTATAGCTGACGGTTTGGCTCTCTGTCCACCGGAATTGCTTAACGAAGCTTGGGAGGCCCTGACATTTTCATGGAGAACCTTGGAAAGCAAGTCAGTGTGACCTTTTATAAAATGTTTATACACACTCTGGCAAAATAAGATGGTTCAGGTGAGTCATGGTCGGAAGTGCTTGAATTAAAATAGTGTGATGGGGACGCTTTGTAAAAACCCAGCTCAGTAAATTTCAGCTGCGGTGTCATTTTTCAGTACCACAGACAGCTCAATGCACCAGGCTATAGTTTGTTCATTTCAGTAATTACTTTTACACCTCACAACCAAAAATGAAATCACTTTTTTTTTTTTTTGGTCATAATACTTACATAAAATCAAATTTAGTGGGAGCACATTTTCAGCTAAGTAGATATTAGACTTTTTCAGGTAGACATTGAACTTGCTTTCTGTATCTATCAGTAAAGCCAAAAAATAAATGAACAAATGAATGAATACATAAATAAACAAATCAACTTTAATAAATGCCTGTGTATTATGACCTTCTGGCAAAAGAAAAATACTACAGGGATTGTTTTTATACAATTTAGAAAGGTCACTCAATACTAAATAAGTAGCCTCCACAGCTCAAGTCTCAAGGTCAAATTATAAGAAAAACAGAAGCATACTTTTCAGCGACTTTTTTGTTTGTTTGGTTTTTTTGCTTTCCACCCCCACAGTGCAGTTAGAGATATTTCTCTGATAGAATAAGTACAAAACAAAGTTGAAATACCCTTTGAGATCTTTAAGATCAGAAAATTTCATTGTAGATTTCACTTCATCTTTTCAACTTTAGTGTACTATTAATATTATTTTTCTTGTGGAGGCAATTTTAGCTGGAAGAGTTTTTTGGGATTTTGAGATAGGCAAACAGAAGATTGTAAGATGGTAAAGACAGCCCCTTGGACTGATGTCTGATTTTTCTCATTTTCATGGAACTTGGAGGAATGGCAGGTACTACTGGCAAACATTTTCACTTCTTTGTTTTTGTAATATATGGTTGGTCCTTGAACAACATGGGTTTGAATTGCATGGGTTCACTTATACATGGATTTTTTTCAATAAATACAGTGGTCCCTCTGTATCTACAGGTTCTGCGTGGGCAACCAGACATCATTGAAAATGCATTATTCACTGCATGTGAAACCCACAGATACAGACGGCTGGCTTTTCGTATATGTGGGTTCTGGAGGGCTGACTATGGGACTTGAGTATGTGCAGATTTTGGTATCTGCAGGGATGCTTGAACCAACCTCCCGCAGATACTGCGGGATGACTGTTGTAATAAACAGCATTAGGAAACACTCTGATTTTTCTTCGGTATCTTTTGCCAGTGTAATAACTCTACTCATCTTCTATTAGCTTTTTAGAGATGAACTATATAGCTCTATAACTGGAAGAACAGAAATGAAAATTTCTCTTCATTCATGCGTTAAAGCCACATAAATGAGGGAGGAGCGAGTGAGGACGGGGGCATTAGCAGCTCGTGAAGGCACCTGAACTGCTTGGGGAGGGGTGGACGCTCACCCACTTAGTAGGCTTCCCGGTGTGCCATGGAAGGCTGGGCAAGAGTGCTCGCTTTCCCACTCCTATAGAGAGCAAGCGGATACTTGCCAACCATGCCGAAAATACTGTATATAATTGTTATTATTAAGAAAATAACAAATACGCATGGTAAAAGTAATTCAAACAGTACAGAAGAGTTTGAAATAAAAAGTGAACGTCACAGTCTATATTCTCTCAGTCCTGTTTCTCAGTGGTAACCACTTTTAAGTTTCTTATATATTCTTCAGAATTTCAAAAATGAATATTTAGATATGTTTATATATACACATACCTTGCTTTTATTCTTTAATATATCTTGGAGATTTTTCCTCATTAGCGATAGGGACTTAGCTCATTCTCTTTTAGCAGGTACATAGGATCGTATTTTAGGGATGTACTCTGGTTTACTTTACCAGCCCTGTGCTGAGAGCTGATAGGCAATTTGGAGTTTTCTAGGTTTTTGCTATGACAAACAATACTGAAATAAACATCCCTGTATATTTATTGTAATCTACTAATTAGAGTATTTAAACGTGGTAAAATTCCAGCAATAAGATTGCTCAGTCAAAGGGAGTTTGCATTTTAATTGGAAAGGTGTTACCCACTAGCCTGCAGAAAGGTCGTCAGAGTTTGTATTTCCGGCTTCCTCACACGTTATTCCTCCACACATCGTCAGTGCTCAATGCTATAAAAAGGAATTTTTACTATCTTTGGCTTTTTCAAATCTAAAAAGTTTACTGTGTTTCTAAAAAAAGTGTTTTGTTTTTCTTTTTTTTTTGGTGAAAAACTATTTAAAGACAAAGCTCATGGCCTCATAGGCTTCTTTGCATCTATTTTGTGACATCTAGCAGTGCCTTATCAAATCTGTTGACAAACTGAATAATCGTCATAAAGATGTGATCAGAAGCAAATTATTCTCCACAGTTTTATTATTTTAGTTTAAAAAATTTGGAGGAGGTTGGTGATGATAAAGGAAGCCAGAAAACAGAAGAAATGATCTTAGATTGATCTTTAGGTCTCTGCTATATCTACAAGGCAGATGAAAATTACAGCTGCAGGTTGACGGTACGACTCCGAAAGATAGCGAGGTGGCAGACCTGCCTGAATTGCTTTGTCGATGGTGTTCAGCTCAGCGACTGATGTCTACATTGCCAGCAACCTCTGCATCAGTGGTAATGAGACTCTCAATACCTTTGACTTTGTGTATACGCTGTAGTAACGAAATCACTCAGGACTAATTTTCTCCGCCTGCCTGTGTAAAGATCTCTGCATTATTAATGGGTGTGATGCTAAATAAAGCGATCCTGGTGTGTTTACAGAGCAGTATCACAAATGAATGGAGAGTGGAACTTTAGGTTTACCACAAATGGGTAGGCTTGAGCTTCCAGCCCGTTTCTGGGCCATGTATTGTGCAGCTTGGAGAGAAGGGCACTGTGGGCTGTCGTCATCCCAAACCACGTCTGGCAGGGAGGACAGAGGAAGCCTGCACTGATTTACCATCAGCGGAATTACGTTTGGTCAGGATATAAAGTGGTTTTGTGGAGTTGTTTTAGAGAGAATTTCTGCTCGTTAAGAAATAAGATGATATTTAGTACTTCGGGAGTATGTTTTCAACCTGAAACTCCTTAAGAGTTCTTTGTATAAAACTAGAAATTACATGGAGGGGACCTTAATTATCGTCTGGCCCAGGATCCCACCGGCATGGGAACACCCTTTATGTCATCCTTGATAAAAGCAGTCACCCAGTTTCTGCTTGAATCCTCCTTCCATGATTATCGATTCACATGTGGACAATGTTGTCTGTTTCCTCTCCAGACAGCTATTTTGGGGAAGATATTTTTTTCTGTTCAGATGAAGTCCCATTCATTCCATATTTAACATTTTAAAAGTTTTCGAACTCTGTAAATACAATGGGGAATAAGATAGGAAAGATCCCTTTTCTCTTGGAGCTGATATTCCAAGGAGGTGGATTTAAGGAGAGATGACAAAAAAAAAAAAAAAAAAAGAAACAAAATTCCTGTAAGTTGCCATAAGTGCCTTAAAAGGGACAAAAAGGACTGAGATAGAAAATTGGGAGGTCAGGGTATGGGCAGATTCGGTGGAAACAACCTGTGGAAAGGCCTCGAGATTGGAAGGAGTTTACTGTGCCTAAGCACGTGAGAGCAGAATGGTACCGAATAGAGTAGGAGGGGATGCAGGGCTCTGATATTGAAGGGTCCTGAGGCCATGGTAAGATTTGTGGCCTTTTTTTCAGAGTGCAGTGGGGAAGTCATTGAAGAGTTTAAAGCAGGGGAGACGCATAATCCAGTTTAATGTTTAAACAGGCCTTGTTTTGATGCTCTGAGAAGATTGGTCTGGAGACTGTTAGGAGGTTCCTGGCAAGCTGTGTCCTAGAGAGAGATGCTGCTCACTCGGCTGGACAGCAGCAGTGGAGAACAGAAGAGGGCTGATTGGAGACCAGTGTCGAAGGGAGAGTGGGCTTACTTGTGATTTGGATGTGGCAGATGAGAGCCAGGGAGTCTAAGATGCTGATTGTCAATGCTAAGATGATTCATGGGGATATGGTTGGAGCAACTGAGTATATCGTGCTGAGAAAGGAAGACTCAAGTTGAAGGGCAGAATGTGGAATCAGGAATTTGTTTTGGCATAATACACTTGAAATGCTGCTGATCGTATTAATATATGAGAGTCTGGAGTTCAGAGGAAAGGTCTATCCCAGAAATTTAAATTTGGAGTTATCAGCATGGAGACTATTTAGATGCACAGGAATTTGATGAAATCACTGAGAGAGACTAGAGAAATGAGACAGTTGAGAGTCGATCATCCTCTGACATCTAGAGGTTGAATAAAGGAGGAACTAGAAAGAAGAGACAAGAATGAATTGTCCCTGAGGTGGAGGAGGCCAGGAGATGGGAGGATTTTAAGGAGGGTACAGCGCTCTATTGAATGCTGCGGAAGTCTGTTAATGTTGGGGAGAGACAGGCTTTTTGCATCTGGCAAATTGAAGGTCATTGCTGACCTTGATGAGCAGTTTCAGTGGAGTGAAGAGACAGAAAACAGATTGTCATTTCCAGCATAACAGAATAACTTGGTTCCTCCTTTCTCAGGGTCACAGTGAAACATTTAAACATTAAGTCCCTTTAAATGCCCTCCTAGTTAAATAATCTCAGTTTCTTTGAATAGTCCTGATCAGACTTCGAATGCCCCTGATCACACGCTTCTGGACTTACTCAGGTTTTTTGAATTCCCTCTTCAAAGAGGAAGTTCAGAAATGTACCCAGTACTTTCCAGGAGGATCTTCCAGTGGAGTTGTACTTCCCTTCATCAAAAATGCTACATTATACTGCCTGTTGTTAGTCTAGAATGGTCATTGCTTCACAGGAACTGTTGCCATGGGACACTTGCAAAATCGTTATTGAACTTAAATGTTTAGTTTTACATTTACTAACCATATTAAGTAGCCTCTTGATTTCAGACTGGGGTTTCAGCCTGTCAGAATTGTTTGAATCATAATTCTGGTGTTTATTTGACAAACACTTGCTTAGGTTTGGAAAATCTTGTGTATGGACAGTCTATGGAATTGGCAAGACTCCAAATTTCAACTTGGTGTTAGATTCTGTTCTACAAACATGGTTGTTGTTAGTGGCTGTTCCTCAGTTTGCTGTTGACACATTTAATTCTGCTTCCTAGCTTTATGCTAGGTGTGGGTTTGAAAAGTGTACCTTTGGAACCCATGCCCATGGCATGAGTAAGCCAGGGTCAGAATTCAGAAGTAAGTTCTTTTTTTGTTGTTAGCCATCTGCTCGTCCGTGTTTGGCATAGCCTTTCAAGTCATAACAACTTTATGAACCTGACTATTGGCCGACATTTCTCTAGTTTGTTTATATGAATGTTATGAGGACTGTCTGAGCCCTTGCTAAAATCCACCTCTCCCGACTGCACTGTCAGGATCTCCTAGTCTTGTTAGTGATAAGCAAGAAGAAAAGAAGACTTACTTGCTCATAATTTTAAGTATTATAAGCTACATGGTCTAATGCTGTTCTCTTAAAAATTGTGTTTTTTTCCACCAGATTATAAAATTAATAACTTCATGTTTGAAAATTTGTAGAACATAGGAAAATATGAAAAGGAATATAAATTAGTCTAATCTTACACAGAGATGATTATTATTTATGTTATAATGCATTTATTTCAGGTTTATGGGCATGATACTTGATATATATCTGTGTAAGGAAATTTTATATTCTTTTCATATTGCTTTTTATTGTTTTTCCCATGTTTAAACATTTTTAATACTGTAGCTGCAAGGTTTTTTTTCATCATGTAGGTATCAATTTAATGCTTTCCCTTATTTTGGACACTTAAAAATTAGAATCAATGTATTTTAAACAATTTTTCATAATGAATACCCTTGCTGATGAACTGTTGTGAGCATCTCCGATTATTTTCTAAGGATAAACTAAAGAGAGAGAAATTACTGAGTTAACGGATATTATTTAAGACAATTGATAGTTTGTAAAATGGTTCTCCCAAAAGTTTCTATCAGTTTTTTTATTTCTAAAGTTCTTATAAACCACTTTATTAATAACTGATATGGTTATTTCTGGAGTATCTAGGCTCAACGTACCAGGTAGTATCTTGAGTCCTGTGCTGTGTAAATCTGGGAATTTGCTTCTCTGTAGTATCCTATACCTTCCTATTTCCCCGTGATCTTGGTTTCTAAATATTGGCTACCCATATTGTAAAAGGGTATCCCTTTTTATTAATTAAAGTTTATATAGAAACAGTGTGAAAGCAATATTGGAAGACATCTTTGTCCCAAAATGTTCCCAATTCTTTTTATTATGGGAAGCCATAAAAACCATAATTTCTGAAAATTTTCTCTATAAACTTTCCTGTTAAGCAGAGTAGCCAGACTCTCCTTTGGGTTGTTTACTGTTTTTGCAATAATCTTGTGGCTTTGCACATCACCTTTGGAGCCAGTCTGTCTGGGCTGATTCCCAGCTTTGCCACTAATCAGCTGTGTGACCTTGGATAAGTTAATTAATCTCTCTGAACTTCAGTTTCCTTGTCTGTAAATTGAGGAATATAGAGTACCTCTCTCATCAGGTTGTTATGAAGATTAAATGAGTTAATATATATAAAGTACTTAGAACACTGCCTGGCATGTGGTGAGGGCTATTTGCGTGCCAGTTGCTGGTTATTGTTCACTATTTCGGGGTTTGTTGGGGTGGAAGGGGAGGAATTGGAGGCCAGCCTCTCTAGGCTTTGGGAAACAGTGGTACTTTTTTTTTTTCTTTTCTTACCAAACTTACGAGAGGGAACAGAAAAAAATAGTGGACATTCTAACAGTGTTCATTAGTTTATTAACACTTAACCTAGAGTGTGTGTGTGTGCGTGTGTGTGTGTACACACATGCATATTTTTAAATGAAAGCTTTTGATGTCTATTAAGGACGGCCATTTTAAAAAAATAAAATTAGTTCAGAATCCTCCTTTGAGCAAGTTGGCTACCTTAGGAGGGAAGTGATCATTTCGGCTGTTGGGTTTCAGATCTGTAAATGAGTGTTTAAGTATGATGTTATGGCTAACAGTGTTTACTAAAATGGCCACTTTCCCTGTAAGTCTGCCATGGGTGTGTCTTCATGCTGGAAGCAAGGCCCTTTCCAAGCTACATTAACTCCTTCAGACATCACAGCTGACTGACTCTCCTCATCACTAATTAGGACCCTGGTGACTTATAAGAGTTAAGTGAGGCACTCTAAAAAGTAAGCATAGGGAATAATTTGGATAATGGAAAATTCTGGTATTAAACTCCTGCTGAAAGGATAAGAGGTGGTAAACAGCCTAAAGTGTACGTGTCAATGACTGTTAGAGGCAGCACTTCTGTCTGGTATTCATTGTGGGTCTATAGGACATTTAAATGAAATGCTTTTGTTTTTGTGATTTACTTTTGGTGAGAGTTTTGTTTAGTATTCTACTACCTTCAACCACAGAGCTTAGGGTGCAGTGGTCTGAAAGAATTGGGAAGACTTTTTGTGTATCAATGTGACAAGTGACACCTTGGAATATTCTTGGTACAGTGGTTTCCTTTTTATCAGGGAGCTTGTATCTTCTCTTCCCTTTCATTCAAATAATCATTAATCGAGTCTATATTATGCCAGTCTGTGGTTTTGAACAATGTATTATCATTGAATGAGTTTTGGACTTTGCTTTTTGAATTTATAGGACATGTTGGGATTTAGACATTGTAAACTTTGGACTGTATTATGTGGACAATTATAACAACTAATATTCTACATCAGTAATTTGTCCTTTGCTTTCTTGAATATTCTGAGCATTTTTACCCAATTACGTATTTGTCTGTAATGGTTATCCAGTGTTAAGATGGGGTTGTTGCCAAGTAATTTGATTAATGAGATATGGGTGTGTAGCCTTTGTTGTCTGGTTGCTGAGGTAGTGATCTTCTATCAGGAATCTTTCATATTCTAAGGAAATTCCATGCAATGTTTGCATATTAGTTTTGACACAAACATATGGATTTTTTTTGGAGAAGACATAATGCACTATAGTATGCGTATCATGGATTTGACCTTGGATAGTGCTTTTCTTAGAATAGTGTCTATTGTCATGATGGTTAAAAACTATGGGGATGCTAATCCTTAAACTGTTTAATTCTTTTACTGAGTGGCTTAGGGAAATTATATCCTAGCATTGGATTTGTTTTTATAGTCACAGATTATTTAAGGTATTGAAAAATAATAATTAGGCTGAATATTGAAGTTGTATGCATATAATGTGATATAAAAGTGATGGCTGTGGCATGTATAGTAGTTATTTAGTCATTTTCAGAGATGTATCTAATACTTTTAGATATGTAGCCACATAAAGCTATTGATTAAAAACTTAATTTCATTTATGTGGAATTAATAATGGAGTTTTAAGACTGAAAGTCTTAGCTTTAGAAATTTGTCATAGGTCTATTTTCATATAGGTAAATCATCCCATACTTGGAAAAAGTTATAATATCAAAGAGAAGAAATTGTTTTCTGTCTTTTGAGGTGAGAATAGCTGAAGACATATTTATTATAAATGTTATTGATTTAAAAGCTTTAACTTACTGCTTGAACCTGTTGATAATGTAAATTTTAATACTGTTGAAAACTATTTTGAATTAGAATTTTACTTCTTCATTAGTATTTTAGTCAAGAACTTTATTCTTATTTGTCAACATCAAAGAGGATATTTAATGAAAATGTGTTCAAGCAGACTTTTAAAATTTAAGTAGTGGTGCTACAAAGAGAAATCACCAATATGCTTGTTTTTTGAAAAAAGAAAGCAACAACACTATTTGGAGATGAAAACTTTTTTTTAATTTCCTTGATTTTGGTTTTCACTGGCTTTTATAGGTTTTTTTAATAGATTTTTATATCCTTTAAAAATGACACTTTGAATCCTTTTCTCCTTTTTTCCTTTAGCATATCTAATTCACTCAGTCTCTTTTATTCTTTTTGACAACTATACCTATTTTTCTGTTGTCGAGTTTTGGCCGTGTTCTGCTTTGCATCTCAGAACGTGTCCCTCGGGTGTTTCTCACCCTGGCGGATGGAGATGCAGCCCACTCGCCGTCACGCTTGCTGTCTCGCTTCGTCTTCTGGTGCTGTGTGTGCAGACTGCCTTGGTGGCAGCTATTTAGAAATAATGTATCCATCACGTGTGTCTCATTGCAGTTTTATACGACTAGCCACAGAGGGAAAGGGGACACATGTTTAGGACCTAGTGCCTCGGGTGTCTGAACATCCCGTGCAGATCCACACAGAGCACTCGGTGGGTGGGCTTCTGCTCCGAAGCATCTACCCAGCAACAGAGGTCTCGTCTGCACTGGTGCGGGAACACATGTGGCCACAGAGAGATCATCAGTGTCATGGAGGGTGAGAGGAAGTCCCGTCTCTAAGACGCCAGTTTGGACGTGTGGCCGCGTGGGAACAAAATTCAGCAAATGAAAAGCAAAGGGATTGGGAGGCTGCTGAGGTGGAAGTGATGGGCTCAGATACCCATGTGACGTGTGCTCTAGCTGCATTTCCAGGCTGAAGGCGAATTTTTATTAATTTGTCCACATTTCCTCTTCCTGTGTTGTGGGAATGATGACCTGTACATTCACAGTGGGGGCCCAGGTGTTGATGATTTTTAACCTTTTTCTTTAACACAGCGGGGGAATTTATAATGAAGTGCTGCACATCTAGTCCTCTTCACCAAAGAGATAAGGAGAATAGATTTCGAAATCATCTCACTGACTTTATTTTCAGTTTGCCTAGTGGATCTCTTTAAGGAACGGCCCTCCCTTCCTGGTGCTCACCGAGGCCCCCGCTGGGTGTGTTTCCATAACCCATCCCTCTTTTGGCCTCCCTAGCCTTGTTTTCATTTGGGAATATTCCCAGGGAACACATGCTGTGCTTTGAGACTACCAGCCACATTAGGATTCCCGATCTGCCTCTGATGCTTGGGGATGCGTTGAAGAGACGTGACGATCTCTAATACCCTTGGGTGCGTCACTGTCATTGGAGGGTGGAAAAATAGGCATGAACATAATATTTCCTGGTTATGAAGGATCTTATCAGTTGCTTGTACTCACGTTTATGTTGAATGTTAAAGCCTTGTGAAAAAGCAGAAGATCCACTCTGGGAGACAGTAGATGCCACCTGGCTAGATCTGTCACTGTCCAGGCAGGGTATGAGTGGCAACACAAAGTGTAGCCCCCCAGAGGACAGTGTAGGCGGGAGAAGAGGCCAGAGAGACACCTAGATAAGACAGATAAGAAAGCCTCATGTGCTTCTGGATGGCAGCTCAGGTGGCAGTTAAGAACTTTGGCTCTGGATCCAGACAGATTGGAGTTAGAGCTCCGCTTTACTCTGTGTGAGTGACCATGAGAGGAAAATTTTACCCCTCTCAGACTAATTTTTTTTCGTCTGTAAAATGGAAATGATAATTGTATCTATGTCGTTAGATTGTTTTCAGGATTCATTGTCAGTGAGACAATGTTTATGAGGAACCTAGCATGAAACCTGGCACACCATAAGTGCTCAATCAATGTTAACAACTTGTTATTATTCAGCTGTCATTGTTACTATTCTACTGTCATTATTAAGGAAATACTGTAGCCTTAGCAGGGAAGCAGAGCCTACAGTCTAGAAGGATCTCAAAGGTGTGGGGATGGGGGAGGGTAATAATGTACTCTATTTCAAGGCAGCTGAACCAAATTCTCCCAAGAGGGGCATTGGGCAGAGAAGGCAAATACTTGATTAGTTAGAACAAGCGTTGGCAAACTACAGCTCATGGGCCAAACCCACCCCCTGGACAAGTGTGGCCTCCATGTTTGTATTAAAGAAAGTTTTGTTGGAATGCAGCCATGCTTATTTGCTCAGGTGTTGTCTATGGCTGCTTTTGTGTTACAATAGCAGAGTCGAGTAGTTGCAACAGAGACCACATGGCTGGCAAAATAAAAAATATTTACTTTCTGGTCTTATACAGAAAAAGTTTGCCAAACCCTGAGTTTGGCAAGAGGATGGTCAGCAAAGGTGAGGAGAAACATGCCCCAAAGTATTTTTTCTGCTTTTGCATCCAAAGCTGTTTTATTCTTCGCTCTGATTTTTGCTCATGAAGGTGTGTAGTAGGCAGAGATTTAGGTCGACACAGACTAAGAAATGCAAATTTCTGTAGGTACAAGGTCTTCTGTTATGGCCCAAGATCTCAGGCTTCCTCGTATGAGCTTGCACTCCTAGGATTGAGGCGGAATTGCATATTGAATTAAATTTATGTTATCACCTGTGAAAAGAATGGCCATAGTAGAAACTTCTGGAGTCTCAGGGT
This sequence comes from Indri indri, assembly GCA_004363605.1. Lineage (NCBI taxonomy): Eukaryota > Metazoa > Chordata > Mammalia > Primates > Indriidae > Indri > Indri indri. Next base: position 29,364 of record RJWJ010006878.1, on the reverse strand, counting down.
TTGGAATCATTTTCAGGGAGGCCAGCAAGGAGAGAATGCCCTTGTCTGATCCACAGTGCTGTGTAACTTAGTCTCTGAAAAGGTGGGCATCTCGGGTTGTGGTTTATAATGTTCCATGACACTGTTGGTGTGGCTTGTCTCAAGCAGGAAGTGAGGCTCATTTGTTTTATATTGTGAAGAAAGTATTTTATAGTTGATTGTTCTCTAACTCTGTATTTTATCATAAAAAAAAGTCTCAAATTAAGGTGGGAGGCAGTAAAGAGTGTTTTTGTTTTCTTTTGGTCTGGAGTTCTAGCAGCATGTGTAATTTATTAATTTGCTTATTTCTGTTCCTAGTGATTAAAGTCATGTTTCATGCAGACAGTCTTCTGCACTCCTAGCCGCCTGCTGGGCAGCTCCCCTTGGAAGTCCCTCAGGGCCCTGGCTCAGCACATGCCAACCTTGTCGTTCCCCCCAGGGCTCCTCATGGCTGCTGGCATTTGCTTTCCTCGGGAAGGGCGTACCCTGGCCACCGTTTCTCCTCTCCCACTCATCTCTCCCAACCCCTGTGAGAATCACCAGGGTACTATGGATACTTTCTCCTTAGTGTCCTTGGCATTACCTCTGCTTCCTGCTAACATTATCAGTGCCTTGATTCTGATGTCCAGATTTTGACTTTTTCCAGGTTCTCCTATAGTTTCTACTATATTTATACTTACTGAGTATTTTATAAATGTTATGTAGTATACTGTATGTTATGCATTATATTGTGACAGCATAATATATACCATAATATATATAATATGTAAGGTGTAAAATGTATATAGCATCAATAGAAAAATTATATATAGTATCATATGTTTAACATGTTAAACACATATAAACATTTTATCGTTTATATTATTTTATTTTTATAGTAGACTTAGTATTTTTTTCTTTAAGCTTACCACTTCTTCGAGCCTCATCTGAAATACTAATATCCATGAAATTATGGGTTATAGTGCAATTTCCTGTGCTTTCTATAATAGTACACAATAAAGTAAAACTGTGAATAAATGACATGCAGCCTAGACTCATCCCAGAGGAATACCGAGAGCTGCTTTTGGGAATTCCTGTCTCGGTTGTTAGCCTTGTCATTTTTAACGTATATTAATGTAGTCTCCCCACCTCCAGTTTGCTGGCTCTCCCCCACCCCTGCTGCCTTCTGGTGGTCCATCCTCTCTGCTCTTACAGGAATGACTGCCCCAGACATAAACCTGATACTGTCACAACAATTCTGAAATGATTTTATGGCACTCTGTTGTTTCAGGGTGACAGTTTATAATGCAGATTCCTGCAGATCAGCACAGAAGTAAAAAACGACAAAGTGGAAGAGAACATGATTCAAATCCAGGTTTTCCTAACTTCTTATTAATGATTTTCAACAACCCAGTAACAGCTCCTAGCTTCAGTTTCTCTTCTGTAAAATGGGGGTAATGGGGCCTATCTGATAAAGCTGCTGTGAGAATTACACTGTGCTTAGCCCTGTGCCAGACGCATAGTAATAGTAATCACACAAAGCAGCGTTAGTATTGTCTTTGTTGTATTCACCACCGTTAATCATGAGATCTGTGATCCTTCTTTTTTCTTATGTACCTGGGAATGAGGCATCATGGGGTTTTTGTTGGGATTACATGACAGGTTTGGGGGGCAGTCAGGGTGGGAGAGAGTGGTAAAGTGCCTGGTGCAGCATGCAGCCTTTGGGGCCACTAATGGGGGCTGTTATTACAGTAGCGTTTATCAGGCTCTGTCTCTCTCCTGCACTGTTGGCTCCCCGAGGGCAGGTGTCGTATTGGATTCAGCTGGACATTCTCAGGGCTAAGCAGTCCCGCGAACAGAGCATCCATGGTTCCCGCATCTTGTGCATAGCAGCCATCTGAACAGTCCCCCGTGTCTTCATCTGTGAGGTGGGGACAGCCCTCCCTGCTCCTCCTCCTCAGTTTACAAAAGGCTAATTGAGGACGTGTCTAAAATAACATGTCTTAGGGGAGGTAGTGTGGCAATCTAATAAACTAATAATAGTTTAATTAATGTGCCTTTTATTAGCACAAACTCTTTCTACTGTTTTGCGTTTTTCTTTAAAAAATCATCTTTATCGCTAGAGAAATTTAGCTTTCAAAACTGTACTCAGTTTGACTTTATTTAAATAGATAATAAAATGAGTAGAAGGAGAGTCAGATATCATTGGCTGAAATCATCACAGTGCATTCACTTCTATTCTTTATAGCTGTATCAGAAGAGACAGAGTTTGTAGTTTATGTATAAGATTTGGCCAAAAGAAATATGAAAACAATCTATCCAGGTGCCATGGTGCTGTGCTTATAAAGCATTTGTAATTTTAGAAGGGTGGTGAGAATTAAGGAGCTCTGCTAGGTGACTAATTAGCTTTAGATATCTCTGCTGATGAGAGACAGAGACCCCCTTACCGGGCCTCCCTCCATTCCCTGCAAGAGGGTCAGAGCATCTCCTGCTGTATTTGTCCTCTTCTGCTTCGTGGGCTTCACAAAACACCCTCTGACTTGTTCAGCTCATCTCAAACACCACCTCCTCTCTGAAACCTTATCTGATAATTTCAGACACTTTGTTATCTTCCTTTCCTGAGCAACATTCATATTCATTGCTGGTTGTGTATAATGAGTGCCTAAGTGTCCTTGAATTGTTTTCTGTGGATGTGCTTTACCTTCTCAAGGGTAGGTACACATCTTTTTGCCCCCCAAGCTGTTACATAAGCTGTACCCTCGTGGGCTGCCATCAGTGCTGTTGTGGAACCGAACTAGGGGTGGGGTGGGGCGGGAGAGGAGCCAGTCCCTGCCTGTCATCCACATCCTTCTCCTGGCCGTGCCCGGACAGTGTTGGACAAGGGTGGGGGGCATCAGTCGGTCGTCCAGATTCCTTTTTAACCTGGAATAATATAGTGATGTTCGTGGATCTGGACAATTGTACTTGCAAGAGAATGACAGAGTATCATCCTATTAGTAGGCGAGTCATGAGGTTAATATTCTCTCCTGTATGCAATGTTTCCTGCATTTTAATCATGGTTCAGAAATAGCCTTTGAAAATGGCTGCGCAACGGGTGGCAACTTGGAAGACCCTGGCCTATGTTTTCTTTTTGTTTCACATTATTACTATTCTGTAGTGCAGTCCTTGCTTTCCAGGGCTGTTAAAATGGGTTTTCCAGCTCTTCAGTGAGGCTTAAAGGTGACCATTGCTGGCATCCATCATCTCTAGCACTCCAGTCAGGGCCACTGCCAGTCCCTCCTGTGATATACGGCCAGTGGAGAGGTTTGCTGAATAAAGTGAATTTCAGCCTGTAGTAGCTATTCCTCAGCTTGAACGTGAGTCAGAATCATTCAATGTATAGGTATCTGCATGAGATTATTGCTCCTCTGGGGAAAATAGTAAATCTCTAGTCTTGTGTTTACTCCCATGTTGGCATTTACGTTCCGTGTGCCCATGTGACTACATTAGGAGGCTCACGTCTGTCTATGGCAAGGCACTTGTGTGTTAGAACAAGAAAGCTAAGGGAAAAAAGCCCCCAGAGACAGTACATTTCTTCCTCTCAGGAGTCGGGAGTTCCCTTGTCTTAGGAGAGGACTGTATTCACCTTGCCCACTTGTGGAACAAAACAAACTTTCTACGCAAAACAAATGGGTGGATGCCATCTGCTCTCACAACTCTGGTCACATGTCCACCCCTGGAAATTGGCCACTCTGGAATTAGCAGCTTGCTTCTATGAAACCCATGTGATTGGGCCTGCCTGTTTGTGTTCAGAGTGTCTCTCTGGGCTTTTGTGTTTAATATCATGCCTCTAGTTTATAAAATTGTTTGTGTGAACTTTTTGTCAGTGTGTAAACCTTCTTGAGTGGAGCAGATGAGGTGAATAGAACAAATGAGTATCTTAGTTATTATATGCCCATTAAAAATAAATTAAAGACTCAAAGGGAAAAAAATGAGTATTTTAGAAAAGTGTTTTCTAATTTGCCTAGGTGTTAAGCTACAATGACTTAACCACCGTGTGACCTTTAGTGAAAGCACTGTTTAGGTGGATTTTATGCAGTCGTCTGAAGGATTTGGATACGTTTTTCTTAGTCTAAGTCTCCTGTTCCTAAATTTGACCCTCCCTCCTGCATTGCTCTCTCATTCATACAGTATTTGGTGATTGTCTCAAATATTAGATGTGGTGGCAAAGGTAATGATGAGATGAAAGTGATATTCCTCCACGAGTCTGCTAAAAGATTGCCTGAATGTAAACGTGGTCTAAGAGGGAAGGGGAGGCAAAGGGGAGATGTTGGAAGACATAATAAGCCCCACTTAATGCTTTCGAGTGGGTGTGGCATAGGGATAGAGACCACAAACGTGTGGAAAATTGTTGCACAATGTAAAAGAAAAGTCAGAATTTGGTATTTAATAGCTTCATGCTTTATGACTATTTGGAAAAGTAAAATAACTAGTATGTGTATTAGGTATCTGCTGGGAGCAAGGTCTGTGCTAGGGACATTATATGCATTGTCTCATTTCATCTAAATTATAATTCTTATTCAGCTAGTGAGTAGCAAAGCTGAGAATCAAATTCAGATCTGTGACTTCAAAGGTTCTTTTTTCTTTTTTGAAGCAAGACTGTTACTGTTAGGTGTGATTTTATCTGGAATGTATAAGAAAAGTTGTACCATTTTTCGTGTCAATTATAACCATAAAAATTTATGATATTCAAACATTTGGTTTGCTTTCATATAGATGAAGGAGATAGTTTCTTCTGAATTTTACATTATGTTACCTTCAGCTCACCACAGTTGATTTTAGGAGACTGTGGTAGAACAATCTTTATCCGTAATTAGTTGTTCCATGAAATATGTCTTATTTAGTCTTTTTCATCTGTCTCTGGGGGTTGTTCAGAAAGAGCCCCAGTGATGGGATGGAAACCAATACTGAATTGTCCATGAAAGTGAAGTAGAGGATGGGGAAGAACACTGATGCCTGCCACAAAATCTGGATGTTATCTGAGTCTGCACCATAACTGTGCTCCATTTTGGGATTCCCATCTTAACCCCTCATTCAGTTCTGAAAACTTTTTCTTTGACATTCTTCTCTAGTGTAGCCACATATCCAACCAAACTGGTAGCATGGTAGTCTGGGGAAAGATCTCTAATAATCTCTATAATAATCCTATTTGTATTCTAGTTGCATATGGCCAGTAGGTTTCTTCTCAAATGCCAGTGCCTATAAATTGGTTGTAACTGTCTGGAACACAAGATTGAGAGTGAGTTTTTAGGCCTGTGGTCTCCAGCCTGTGGGCTGCGGCCGGTACTGGTCCGTGGCCTGTTAGGAGCCGGCTGCACGGCAGGAGGTGAGTGGTGGGTGTGAGCCAAGCTTCATCTGAATTTACAGCCACTCCCCACTGCTCACATCATGGCCTGAGCTCCTCCTCCTGTCAGATCAGTGGTAGCATTAGATTCTGCATTATGGTGAGTTGTATAATTATTTCATTATATAATACCATGTAATAATAATAATAGAAATAAAGTGCACAATAAATGTAATGTGCTTGAATCATCCCAAAACCATCCCCCCTACTCTGCCCTCCACCCCGCCCCCCCATCCATGGGAAAATTGTCTTCCATGAAACCAATCCCTGGTGGCAAAAAGGTTGGGGACTGCTGCTTTAGGCCACGGAAGGGCTGCACTGGAAAGGACCTGCCCAATGGATCATGTCTGCCATGACTATGGGAGAGGGAAGGGCATGGCAGCCTGTGTGTACACATTTGCCATCCTTTTTCTGCCATTTTAAGTATAATCTATGTCCACGTCTCTGTGCAATTAAAGTATGAATCTTTAAGTAAAGAAGTTCTTCAATTTCAAAAATAATCATTAAGGAAACAATCTTAATTACGTTTTTTTCTACATGTACAGATCTGTCCCTGTCTTAGTTTATTTTAATAAATGTGGAATGAATTTGGTGACTTGAAGTGCTCTATTTTACAATATTAAAGATACACGGATGTGTTGCCCTATTTTGCTTTTGTTAAAATTGGCGAGTCTGAAGATTTGGTAAGCTCGTCAGGCTGTCGGTCTTCTCTCCCTCCTGCCTATGTTTGCTTCCTTCCTTCCTTTCTGCCATCTTCCTCTTTTTTTCTTTTGCTTCCTTCTCTCCCTCCCTTTTGCTGTCTCCCTCTACTTCTCCCTTCATAATACCACAGAAGTTAGTCCCCAGTCACTAAAACCTTACATTTTTTGTACTGTTGCTTCTTTGAAATTTGCAAATCCATACTCAGTGTGATTGATATAACTGACATCAACCACGGGGATCATCGTCAGTGCTTATAGCACTGTGGAAGAAAAGGCAGGTTCCCTCATGTGGCATATCAGGTTCTTTGTCATCTTGTCACTCCCCTTCCTTCAGCCCCATTGTTCCTGGACAGCCTGTGTGCGCACACACACATCACTGGAACCTTCCTCACCTGTTTGGAGAACGAAAGACAAAGCTGTGCTGTTCTTTCGGCTTTCTGTGCCTGTGTCCAGGCTGTACCTTTTCCCTGGAACATAATGCGGCTACTCTCAGCCACGTGCCTTTAGCCTCAGCTCAGGTGACCCTCTTCTGGCAAGCTTTTCCTGCCCCCACAGGCTGACCTAGCTGTCTGTCTTCTGTGTCAGTATCCTGTAATAATAGTAATACTAACGTAATGTATAGTAAAGATGATGATGCACGTGGGTAATATTCGTTCAGCCCCTTTCTTGCTAAGAGCCAAACTGAATTATCTTGTAATTGTACAACAACTTAAAAAAGTAGGTATTATATCTTATTGGGGAAAGTGGAGGATAGAGAAGTTAGAGTGACTTGTCCCAAATCACACTGCTTCAGAGCAGTGGAACCTTTTCAAACAGAATTTTGAATATTGATTTACACAGATTTTTCTCCCTTGCATTATGAGTTCCTAGAGGTCATGAACCATTTCATTGAGTTCTCCACTAGGGGCTGGTATATGATATAGGCTCAAAATGATTGTTCAATTACATTTGATTGAAATCTTATTTTTAATAGATATATCTAGTCTTTCTATCACTTCTCCAAGCTTTGGTGTGTAGACATATGTAGTCAACTGTTTTTCTTTCTTTAATTTTCCCTCAGATTTTTGTATATTGCTGGCCACTTTAAAAATCATATACCCTCAGATCCCACTTTTTTGGAAGTAGCCTTAGTTTTGAATTTAATATGTTCAAAACAAATACGGAAATTTGAAATTGCTGCCATCCGTAACATTGAGCCAGGATTTATTTCTCTTATTCGTACTCTGTGTGTTTCTAATGTGAGCATCTATGGCATACAAGGAGGGACAAGTGACGCTGTACGTAAGTTAAAGGAGTAGTTAACTAGAATGTCAACAGATACATTCAGTCTGCCTCTTGGAATTCTTTTGCCAATGGGCAGGTTCCAGTCTCCGTGTGCTACTTATCGACAAGGTTGGTGGTTCTTCTTTTTGGTAGAGAACCCTCATTAAGAAGTATGTAGATTTTTACTCTCTGCCTTCCTTACTTTGGACACTCTACCTTTAGGATGCAGCACATTTTTGTTAAGCCAGTTAGCAGTCATGGAATACTTCTGCGCCTGAGTCATTCCCCATAGCATTTAGGATAGAAAAAAAAAGGAGCTTAATGTGTGTTCTAGAGAAAAGCAAACTTAATTGTGGCCACTTACTTATTTCTTCTTTAATCAAGGTACGGCACTGAGAAGGAATATTTGTCTGATTTTAAATACAGAGAATACAAATTGATAATCATTGTTAAAAATCACTAATACTAGCCCTAACCAACTGGTCTTACCATGTGGGTATTCAGAGCTAGTCTCCATGATTTGGACTGAATTACAGGCATGGCCAGTTTTGACAGACTGACCACTTTATTTTGTTATGTTGTTTTAAAATCAGGGAAATAACTATTAATGTAACAACATAAGGCAGCCATTAAATAGTAAAGTAGAATATTTTTAAAAGAATGTCTTTGGAATTAAACGCTAAACTACAATTTAGTGCATTTTTGCTTAACCTTGACTGTCATCAAACTGAGTTTAACATGTTTCATAATGCTCTATTCTAACTAATTTTGAGAGCTTAGCTTGGAAAAAAAATATGAAAAACAGCTAAAAAAAAAAACTATTCCTTGTGGTTTGTTCTTAGACTCTGGGCTCTTGCATCACATGTTTCTGGCATGTGTTGCCAGTTGCCAAGACTCTGAGCAGTTGAGCTCGAAGAATCATTCTGGTGACTTTCTTCTTTCACAGTCTCTTCACTGGTTTCAGCTCTAACAGAGCCTTTTTGTTGTGCAGGAGAAAGACAAGAAGAAAGGCCCCAAAGCTTGTAGCTATGAGGGAGAGGAGACTCTTGAGACTAGACTCCCTGACATTTCAAAGATGTTTGTTCTCAGAGGCTCTCTAGCTTTTTGCCCATGAGCAGTAGAGGGTTTTATTTTTGTTTCTTTCTCCCCACCATCCAGATTTAATTTATCATAGGAGAAAAAGAACATTACTGTTAAAGTTGAAATAGCCTTCATTTTCTTCCAAGTCTCATTACCCTCCTGCCATCTGCAAAGGCAACTGCCATTCAGAAATCTGTGTGCATCCTTCCAGTCCATGCTTTTCTATGTTCACTAACTGTAATTGTGTTTATAAGTGATATAGTTTCACGTACATGCCATGCTGTACCTATTATTTTACAACTTGCTTTTTTCCCCACTCAACAGTATATTTTGGATGTATAGTTTAGTTCATTTACATTTTTTATGGCAACTGTTATTTTTGTATCTATTTCTGTCATTATTTTGAGTTTGTAATGTTTTCGCTGCTTCTATCTTTCTCCTTTCTTTCCTTATTTTGGGTGGTATGAAGATTTTTTAAAATTCATTTCTTTCTCTAGCAGTTTAGATGTTATGCAATTCATATCCCCTCTTTTAGTGGTAACTCTCAAATTGTTAGCAAACGTGTATATTTAACAATGTTTAAAGTTGATCAAAGTTTCTATCCTTCTTCTGTATAATGTAACCACCCTTGGAGGCCTCATTCTGTTCTCCTTTCCTCCTTTAATCGGTATTATTGATGGTTAGAATTTCATTTATACCTTGTCTTTTCACCCTCTTTCAAATTAGTCATTATGATTATGTTGAAAATTATAATTATTTACAGTCAATTTTTATGTAGACATGCTAGCATGTGTACTTGTTTCTTTGTTCATCCAGCTTCCAGTTCCTACCTTCTAGTTTCTGTTTCCTTCTTTCTTTTCTTTTTTTTTCTTTTTGAGATAGGGTCTCCCTCTGTCCTGGGGGCTAGAGTTCAGTGACATCATCATAGCTCACTGCAACCTCAAACTCCTGGCCTCAAGCGATCTTCCCGCCTTGACCTCCCAAAGTGCTGGGATTCCGGGCATGAGCCACCGTGCCAGGCCTTCTGTTTGCTTCTTGCTGCAGCACACTCTTTAGCTGTCACTTGTGTTCTCCATCTTTATGTAGTCTGAAAATGTCCTTCACACCCCGCCCCCACAAAGATAGTTTACTTATGTGTAGACTTCTAGGGTGACCATTACTTTGTTTTAGTACTTTGAGGCGTACAGTCACTTATTCCACATTAATTTTTATTTTAACAATCTGGATAGAGGTATTTCTAAAATTTAGACACAGGATTAATGATTCTGTACACCCCTGCATTCAAAAAGAAGAAAAATCTCATGGAGTCTTTGCTGAGGTCGGCACTATTGTTTGGAACATGAGATTTTGCATTGTGTTTTGATACATTGCGTTGTGATCCTTTGGTGGCTGAGGTATGAGGTATGTAAGCTTGTTTGGTCTTTCATTAGCTAAGACTGTTGGGTTTTTGTGAGAACTTGTGTCTCCTTTTTGGTGTGTATGTGTGGATATGTCTTTTCTCTGTCAGTACTTGGCTGCTGCAAGTCATTAACTAGGAGCAATAGCTCCCTTCCTTCAATCAGGTGTTTTCTTCCCCATTGTATATTTTTGTTTCTCCTTTGCTGAAAGCTAGGGCCCTAGACAACCAAACTGGTCAAGAATATATGGGTTCATTTGATATCAGCATTGGCATTGTCTCTGTGTTCTTCCTAAAAATGTTTTATACCGGCTAAGTATGTAATGAGTGGCAGTATACTTAGTATGGACACAGGTTCTGAAGCGAGATCACTTGTCCTCAGAACCATATTTCAGTACTGTATAACCCTGGCAGTGCCTGAACCTCTGAGCCTCAGTTTCCTCATTTTCAAGATAGAGATAATTGTATTATGCACCTTCTTGAGTCCTTGTGTGTTTTATATGAATTAAGACACATAATTGACTGGGATAGTGCCTGTCTCCATTAACATGTGATGAGTTAAACACACTTTAAAACAGCTTTCAAGTTTTATCTCAAATAGTGTGTGGAGTGTGAGGTTCCATACAACTGAAGTTAAAAAAAAGTTTTCGGAATGAAGCATACCTAACTTGGAGAAAGTCTAAACTAGGACGTGGTCTATTTCTGTTACCACAGGACATTGAATGTAGTGTGCAAGTTAATTTAAATATTTGCTTCTGCCAGAGAAGCAGAAGGTCATCTGCAATGATCAGGGAGTAAAGATGTCACGTTGTAGAAATCATAATGTAAATTAGGGAGTAAACATTTATTTGCTTTATAAATGTTTGATTTGCTTCCAGATTTTCAGTATAGCCTAATGCCCCCATCAAATAATGTGAGTGCTGGAAGACCTGAACTTTAGCTTCAGGTTTTTCAGTAACTCACATTGTGACCATGACCAAATTCTTTCAATTGCCTGGGCTTTAATTGGACTCTTATAAGGGCAAATGAGATAATAAATGTGAACTGGCTTTTAGCTTGCTTTTTAAGCACTTAAAAATAACTAAGGTGATGGTAATACATTTGAACTATGTAGCAATATTACCATAATGCTTCACATGAAAATGTAGAGTTTTTGTCATTTCAGATTAAATTTTTGGAATTGAATAAGTTGGCTCATATTTAAGTATGTCGTGGCTTTAGGGATTGCCAGGTTTATTTTAGTTATGATTTATCCCCCACCTACTTCCAAAAATTTGGGGCTACTTACCAAAACTTATAGACAATTAAAATAAGCATGCCAATGAATTAGTAAGAAATTGACCATGGAAGAATTGTGAGTTTCTCATTTCCTCTGATCTTGACTTTCATCCTGTCTAGAAGTTCCAGTCCTTGATGTTGGTCTCTGTGTCCATCCCTCCTTATTCTACCTTTAGATAGTTAGGACGTTTATTGGAGACCAGCTACTGACACAGTACTGAAGTGAAATATGAAAGTAACGTTTGTTGAGCACTATTTCTCTCAGTCCTATCACTAGACCTTCTTAACAAATGATGAAACTGAGGCTCAGAAAGTATCAGTAATTTTTCTTAGGTCGCAGAGCTAATCAGCTGTGTCATGTCAGAATCAAACCTAAATCCACTTGACTCTAAATTCTAGAGTACAGACAACTAAGTCATTCACCCTAGTGCTTTCTGCAAGATCATTTCTGCTGAGAGAACCAAAAGGGGAAAAATGATTCTTTCTGGAAAAGTTCAAAAGTAACGTTTAGAGACAACTTGCATAAATTCCAGAACAACATGAGAATAATTGCCAGATAATACATTAGCGTATATAAAATGGCTTAACTGGGACCACAGAAGGTATGGGCTCAGTTGTGAGAAGCCATGTGAAAGGGGTTAAGATTCTAATTAGGTCTTAAGAGCAGAACATGGATTTATTATAACTTTACCTATCTCTGGATCCCGGTGGATAACTCTAGGACTTTTGATCAGTAGATAAAGCTCTTGTCTAAGTCAAAAGAGGAGGCTTTCAGAAACTCATTGTTTTAGCAAATGATAAGAATTCTTTGATAAATCAGTCCAGCTGCAGTTTCTAGAGCTCCTACCAATATTGACTTTGCTCTAATCTGTTATTCCTTACCAACTTCCCTTCCTCCTCTTCCACATCTAATTTTCCCATTTTCTACTACAAGTTATTATTTTATTCATGTACTTGCCATGGGTCCATGGAATACTATTACTTATTCATGGGGAAACTTTTCCAAGGGTTAGCCTAGTGGGCGTTGCTTCATAAAAATCATATAATGTTGATATTATTTTTATTTTTTTGAGAAAACTGAAGTTTAGAATGATTAAGTATATTGCTCCAAACCATTCAGCCGATAAGTGGTCAAGCCAGAAATTAAATCCAGGCTTCTCTGGCTCCAAAATGTGTGTGTGTTTCCTATGAGTCACACTACCAGATATTTAGAGCAGTTGGTTGATATTTAAAAGTCATGAACAAAAGCCACTCACCCAGAAATAACTCCGCCGCTCAATGGTATTGTGCTTTAAATTCCAATATTTGAAATGCATTCCTTTTAAATTGTTGGCTGTTCTCTCAATAAAATGTTTAAGTTAGTATTTTTTTCTTTTATAGATCTTTACATAGCACTTTAATCTATATTAAATTAAATGTAGTCATATGTTCAGCTGCTTAAATAACAGAAGATCCAGCTGACAGTGGCTTAAACAAATGGGGTAGGTGGCTGCTGGCTCAGTAGCTTAAGATATCAGGGCTGGGATTACTGTGATTCTTTTGGCCTTCTTACATGGTCACAAGATGGCTGCTGTAGATCCAGGGATGGAAGAAGGGAAGGACAAGGGCCATATCAGCCATGTCTGTCTTTTTTAACCCCCCAAAAGCAAAGACATTCTACTGAGCTCTTCAGTGACATTTTGCTTATGACTTCAGCTCAGGACTGCATCACTTGGCTACACCTAATTGCAAAGGAGTCTCTGGCCAGAGAGAAGGATGGGAATGGTACTGGGTCAGCCACCTAATGATGTTGCCTACAACATGTGTCCATTTCATCATTACAGCTACTTTCCAAGATAGCAAACGACATTATCTTCATTTTAGAGATGATGGAAATAAGGTTAACAAAGTTTGAATGACTTCCCAAAGTCATATAACAAGTTAAAAGCATATCTGGGATCTGAGCCTTGGTTTCCTGCATTCTAACAAGTTTTATTTTCTCCATACTTTCCTCCCAGAGCGGAGTTGGCAATGAAATGATTAATACTTTACTGCATTAGTTTTCAAATTCTTCCTCCTTGGATGCAGAGAAATTTGAGGGCAGCGTGAGTCCTCAGGGCTGCTGGAACGAGCATGAGGCTCCAAAAGAGAGGAAAGGCTGCAGGATGGATGGGGAAGGTACAACAAACATCAGCTTTGCTGGTTGCCTCTGAGTTTTTCTCAGGGCTGGTGAATCCTGAACATAACTCTTCTGTTCTTTTCCTCATGTGGTTTTCAGCTAAGAGTCGCGAAGGAAATCTCAGTGAGACAAATTGAAAAGCCTTCTGTCCCTATCTGATTGTCTTTTGACCTAGTTTGTGACCGGCAATTGTGGTCTAACTTTCTCGTTGATTGAGTCCTGGCAATGCCTTAATAAAGACCTTACTATTTGGCTTGCTTCTATAACAGTTTTTTTTTTTTTCCCACCCTGTTTCATCCAAATGCTAGTTTCTGAGGAAGGGGGCTCTTTTTGAATGAACACATTTCTGTGCATAAATGTCCTAAAAGTGAACTTGGGGAAGTTCACAGTCATGGGTTATATGGAGGTCCCAGTGGGACAGGCACTGTGTTCTATAAGGTATTATGGCTTCCTCTGTGACTCCTCCGTATTCCCTCAGCATCTTCACTCCGCTGTTATAGCACTTCCCAAAGGCACACATTTAAATATAAAGCCTTCATTTATACTGTTCTTCTTCATCAAACACTGAGAGGCTTTTTAATTTTTGTACCCATAGAACTTTACAAATAGAAGCATTCAGTAAGTGAATGAAAAAAAAAAAAAAAAAACCTTGGTTTTAGTGAATATTTGGTTTAAAGGTTAACCAAGAAATCTTGTTTATTTTTGTTCCTGCTGTTGACAACAGTTATGTAATGCAATGGCTCAAAGTTTTGTCTTAGTAAGCAGAATATTTTGGATATCAATTGGATTCATGTGCTTAGTTCTGTACACTGTCATTTAGAATGTCAGTCACTACTTTCTAGCTTTGCAGTTTTGCCCACATAAGAGTTACTTGTTAGGATGTATGTGGATGTCTAATGACCTCATTCATTTTCATTCTTCCTTCTTCTTTTTTTAACAATAATATTCCCTAGTTTTTATCACTAATTAATTTGAATTTATTTATTCACATGGTTCCATAATAAAAATATTCAAGGTTATATAATTAAAAATCTCCCTTCCTTTTTTGGTTTCCAGCCACTCAGTTCACCTCCTTTAAACTTTTTGTTAATTTCTAGAGTATTCTTTCGGAGATCTTTTTTGCACATACAATACTCAATTCTCTTCTTTAACAAAAGTTCACAAATAGTAGCCTATATTTTGCTACTCAGTACTTAAAAGGCTGCTCTCTTTAGTCCCATATAACAAGTTTCCTCATCTTTTTTCAATGGCATACTATTCCATTTTGTGGACATCTGTGATTTGCTTAACCAATTTCCCTATTAGATGATTTAGATTATTTGTAGTTTTTTGCTAATGTACAAGCAGTGCTGCGAAAAATAATCATTTACATTCACCGTTTCTCACACATGTGAATATATATTGAGATGAAAGATTTCATTCTTAGGACCTGGAATTGCATAGTCAAAGAGGATGTGCATTTATAACCTGGTAAATTGCTCTACTTAGGGGTTGTAACCAATTCACACTTTCGCCTGCAGTATATGCAAGCATTATTTCCTCGCACATTCACTAGTATAAGACTTATAAAACTTTTAGATCCTTTTCAATCTGACAGGTCAAAAATGGTGTCTCATTTTCCTCTTACGGTTGAGATTGGGCACCTTTTTTTATAGGTTTAGGAGCCATTTTTATTTTCTTTCCATGACCTAATGCTTATATCCTTTTTTCATTTTTCTGTTGCACTGCTTGCCTCTTTTGTGAGAATGTGTACAGACTTTTATATATTAGTCATTTGTGATAGGAGTTGTGGACATTTTCCCCATGGCTTGGTGTTTGTCTTCTTACTTTCTTTACTGTGGTTTTGGCCAGGTATAGAAAACAAAAGTTTAATGAAGTCAAATGTATCAGTGTTTTCTTTTAAGGCTCCAGGGTTTACATCAGACTTTAAAAAGGCCCTCCTTTCTCTGAGCTTACATTATAATTCTTACATGGTTTCTTTTAATACATTAGTAGTTTCATTTTCATATCTAGATCTTTCACACACTTGGAATTTTTCTTGGTTTATTGGGTGTGAGCATGGATTCAGCTTTTCTGCAGATGGCGACGTAGTTGTCTCTAAATCATTTTTCAGTGAACTGTGTGTTCCCCACTGATTGAAGAGTCTACCTTTGTAATATTATGAATTTCCCAGTGTATTGGGTCTATTTTGGTCTTTCTGTTCCATTGGACTCCCAGTTATATTATGTGCCAGTTTCACTCACTTTTAATTATTAATTTGTTTTAAAATCTATTGCTTCTACTTCTCCCTTGTTACTCTTCCTTTTCAGAATTTGCCTGGCTCTTCCACTTATATTTACTTTCGTAACAAATACATGACTAAAATTATTTTATTCAGTGTGTATTTTTTTAAGTCCCAGTTTTGCACTGAGCAGTGCTCTGGATTATTTTCTAGGAAGGAAACCCAGAATGTATAAGACACTGTCCCAGGCTGCAAGAGCTTGCAGCCTCGTGGAGGAGGAAAAGCGCATCCAGAGGGTGGTTAGGGCTTCTGCAGCTGAGGTCCTGCCAGAGCCAGCACGTGACCTGATGTTGCAAGAGGCTCCTGCCACTAAACTCCAGACCCTCTTTGCTGAGGACTCTCACTGCCAATTAATCTTAATGAGCATGAAGCAATTAATGTATTATGTTTTGATTTTCTGAGCAAATATAAAACAGTTGCACTGGAAAGTTCAAGCTTGTGGCGGGATATGTTCTGAGGGCATACACTGAGTTATGCCTACAAGTTACTGTAGACCTCTGGCCAAGACCATTTAACCACAGCTATAGAAATAAAGTAGATTAAACTGTTGTATTTTTGCCCTAAACTCTATCTTCCCTTAACAACATCAGAATAAAAAATGAAGTTAGAGATGTTTTAACATTATTCCTCCAGGTACTTTAACTGCCCTATAAGTGAGCTTAAAACAGATCATATATATTATAGTAATTATATGAAATATAGTGGGAATATTTCTACAGTTGAATTTTAATACTTGACATTGGGTGAGTTGTTGAATGACTGTGATGTTTAGAATGTTTGCATTTTCTATAGAATATTGAGCTCATTAGCATATCTCTAAACCTGGTAAATACTATTTGACATTTTATAATTGACAGCCCCCATCCTGGACTCCTGGGACAACACTTTCTTTCCTTCCTGCTTCACAGACAGCTGCTTTTTAGATCTTCTTATGGCTTGACCTTCCAACCACCCTCCACGTTTGGGATTCCTGAGGACTTGGCCTTGAATACTGTCTTGTTCTCTTCGCTGTCTCTAATTTTTCCTTTGATCTTATATAACCACCTAAATAGTGATGCCTCTCAAATTTATTTCAATAGTCCAGAGTTCTCCTCTGAGTGACTTGTACATCTTTCTGCCTACTTGGCATCTCTCCTCAGATGTCAGTGGCCAAAAGGGAACCTTTTCTTTCTCACTTCCCCCTCCCCCACTGAGCCCATGTACTCAAGAAACATCATCACCATCCACTGTGTTTTTCAGGGTAGAAACTCAGCCATCTCCTTCTTTTTACTGCTCTCACATTCAGCCTTTCAGCAAGTTCTAGCAAAATCTTCAAATTTTATGTCCGGCGCACCCACTGTCTCCATTTCCATGACAACCCCCCAGTCCAGGTCATGGGAAAACTACAACCAATCAAACGCAGTAGAGCTTCCTAACTTGTATCCTTCCTTCCACACTTGCCTCTGTCCACCCCAGTTTCCCCAGAGCAGTACAGATGAGCCCTTGAAGCTGTAAATCAGATCGCATCATTCCTTTGCCTAATCTCCGTCATTGGGTTCCCGCTGCACTTGGAATGAAATCCCGTCTTGATACTATGGCCAACAAGAGCCTGTACATCTGGTGCCAGTTTGTCTCTTCAAACTCATCTCCTCTCACTCTGCCCCTCGAAGACTATGCTTTAGCCACTCCGGTGTTCCATTATTTCCTAAGCATGCTACAATATTATAAAGCCCACGTCCTGTACATGTGCTGTTTCCTCTGCCTAGAATGTTCTTCCCTGGTGGTCGGCATGACTGGCTTTTCTCTTAGTCCAGGTCTTGCCTTAAGTGGTACTTCTCCAGAGGTCTTCTCTGATGACCACATCTGTCATCTCTAATTTATTGTTATCTATTTTATCTCTTCATAGCAATGTCTAAGAACATAACTACTTTATCAAATTGCTTCAAGTTTGCTTTCTTGACTTTGCCTTTTTTTTTCCTGGTGAAAGATTGTTGCAATAGGCAGACTCTCTGTCTGCTGTAAATGCTGTCGTATGGCTAGTATGTAGCACAATGCCTGACACATAGTGAGACTTCAGTGCACTGGATATTTATTAAATAAATGAATAAACAAATAAGCAACATTGTGGATGGGAATTATGTAGAGAGTAGGAGGAAATATTTCTTCCTCAACTTGAGCATTGAAATATATGCTATAATAAAATAAGACCAAAAATAAAACCATTTCAGGTATTAAGACCCCCTCATAGTAAAAAGCAACTATGTAATAGAAAATTTTTCTCGGGAAGTTACCAAAGAAGACAGTTATCTGGACTTCCTATGGAATTACAAAATTATGCTGCTGCAATGACTTATTATTTAGTAGGATGTGTTCTCTATAAATTTGAAAAATGTCATGGATTTCACTTACATTTCCTTTAGTATTCTCATCTTCCATGAGAACATTTAATTGACATTAGGCCCTATCCAGGAACTAGGGTAGTCATTATTAAATGAAAAGTAACCAGGCAGTTTATTTATCTAGTATTTATTATCCTCTGCTAGGAAAACATGGCTCCTATACTTAAGGAGCCTCACAACAAGTAGGGGTGACAGTCTCATAAAGAAATCCTTTTTGTCCTTTGTAGCAGGATCAATAAGAGAGGCACATACAGGAATCTTGGTGGAAAAAAGGAGGGAATTTTCAGATTCGGATGGGGCATGGACTATATCCTAAAGGAGGTGATGTGGAATTTGGTCTTGAAGGAATACAAATTTGCTAGATGGAGACTTTCCAGGCCATAGGACAGAATGTAAAAGACTCAGAAGCATGATTGGGGTAGTGTGTTCTGGGATTTGCAACCATAGAGCAATGTAAGGAGACTTAATTAGGCATTGGGGTTGGAGAGATGGGCAAAACCAGATTGCACAATGCCTTGTATGCTGCAGATGTAGATGAGACTTTACCCATCAGGCAGCGAGGGTCCTTTGAATAATTTTAATCTTGACAGTAATGGATTATATAATTTACATTTTAAAGAGCTCATTACAGAATGGAGGATGGTCTCCAATAGGAAGAATGTGGATGAGATCACCCAGGAAGGTACAGAGTGAGAGAAGAGTCAGAGATGGACCCCAGTAGAGCAAGGATACTTTGGGGAGAAAGAGACTGAGATCCCGCAGAGTGGCAACAGATGGAAAAAACAACGTGTCACAGAAGCCAAGGAAAGAGATCTTATTTAAGAAGGAAGGAATGACAGGTCAAGTAAGATAAAAATTAAGATGGAGGATTGGGTTTCATAATTAAGGTGTCTTCAGTGACCTTAGCAAGAGTAATGTCGGTTGGCTGATAGGGACAAGATCCACCTGGGGGATGTTTGGGGCTAAAGGAGAAGTGATAAAACAAACAACCTAGGGCAGACAGAGCCAGCCTTGGTTCTCGTTGTTTTTGTTGTTTTGTTTTTAGAAAGTGGTAGAGATTTGACTTTGTATGCTCTGCTGAGAGGGAAGAGGCACAGGAACTAGGCTATCCGGGCAAGAGAACTGGATGTTGGTATAACATTGCTTTAGACTCATGAAGCAAAAGAGAAGGGAAATAGGAGGAAAGGGTGCAGATGTAGGTAAGTTTGTGGCTACAGTTGAAAATAGAGGCTGTTTCGTCTGATACTGGGGGAAAGCGTGTGCTAAGAGAGGGCAACAGAGGTGGCCCTTGAGGAGAAAGATATTATGGGGGATGAGGGAACAGTCATAGGGTGACACTGAGGGTCCAGCTAAGCTGGAAGGCATGGGAATGAGAAGGGGTGACCCAGTCCACCTCCAGCAGCATGGACATAGGTTCCAGATTGGGAGTTACCTGTGCAGGCCCACCAGAAGATAAAGGGTGAGGCCGCTGAGAATGGCAGTGAGATTCTGGTTGAAGGGACGTGACGCAATACAACCAGCCTAGTTAGGGAAGTGAGCAGAGGGCAATGACAAGGGGCCTGAACAGAGAGAATAGAGTGAGGTTAGAGGAACAAGTGCATTGGAAGGATGAAAGGAGATGCCAGTCCTGGGAGGCAGGAGGCTGTCATAAGCAGTGTATCAGAATGATACGTGCGAATTGACATTGCTTTACCAGTTACCTGGGAAGGTACTGACCCTGCATTTTTACTGCTGTTGCCCAGAATGGCATGGGGAATGCCTCTCTTGGAATTGTGCTTAGAATCTGCCACACAGCTTTTGACTATTCAGAGGCTTGGCGATTCTTAGTCCTTTTGGAGGTGGATTTGATTTTCGAAAACTGCTAAGTCATTCAGAGCCAAGTTTGGTGAAGAAAATAGACAATCAAGCTGGATAATACCATTTTTGGTAGGAATGGAAATGTGGATTTAAAGAACAGTACTTTTTTTTTATGTTACTTGTAATAGGCCCTGATAGTAATTTCCAAAGACAGCAATGACAGCATCTTTGGAATTTATATAGCTTCTCAAAACAAAGGTCTTTCTAGTGTGTGGGACTCTCAGCATTGCATCATGGTTTGCACCCCTAGCTTCCTGGCCCTAAATGCCAGGAGCCCCCACAAATCCTTGTGGCAGACAGAAAAGTCACCACACTTTTCCAAATGCCTCTGATTGTCTATGGACCGCCAGAGCCTGGTGGACCTGTTTACAAAAAGCCGGGGAAGAGAGGAGGACATTCTTTTCTGTCCCTTTTACTCTGTATTTATTTATTTTTTTTGCTTTTTTAAAATTTTTTTTTATTGTGGCATGAAGAATGACAGAAATAGGAAAAAGGAATCTTTGCTAAAGAAAGAAAGATTGAAAACAAATTAATAATACAAGGGTAGGCTATGGGAGAAGAGGAAAAAAAAAAGACAGAAAATAGAGTAGTCATGGGGAAGCTGGAAGAAATGTTTCTGCCACATTTGTCTGTGGTTTCTTGTGATTTTCTTTGAAACCAAGAATAAGATTTCCTGTAAGAAGGCTCATGTGTTGCATTATAGGGTATAACTGATTGCAGAGGCACCCTAAATAGATTTCACTGAGAATATAGTTAGAGTTGTGTAAGGATTTAAATCCAGACTCAAAGAGGAGAACAAATTCTTATAAGGCAAGTCCATTTGACTTCATCTGAGGGGATTTCGTTACTCATAGGTCCAAGCCCCTATTTCAAAATGATGTTACTTGTGTGATTGTCCAGGAACATGGACTCCAAAATAATTTTAGCTCCTGAGTAGCAAATTTTTAATTCTCATTTTTACAAGGTGAAGTTCTCATTTTGTACAAGTACCCTTTTCCAAAAATAGTGTACCTGGCTAGCACTTAAAAGTTATAACCTTTAGCTTGCCTTGATTGCTAAAAGTCATCTGTTGTGTATTTTTAAAATCTGCATTAACACTTGTGGACCATTCATGCCATACTGAAGCTGATTTTCTACTTTATTTTTTCAGTTGTTCATGGTGGACAATGGAGCAGATGACTGGAGAATAGCCATGACTTATGAGCGTATTTTCTTCATCTGCTTGGAAATACTGGTGTGTGCTATTCATCCCATACCCGGGAATTATACGTTCACATGGACAGCCCGGCTTGCCTTCTCCTATGCCCCATCCACAACCACCGCTGATGTGGATATAATTTTATCTATACCAATGTTCTTAAGACTCTATCTGATTGCCAGAGTCATGCTTTTACATAGCAAACTTTTCACTGATGCCTCCTCTAGAAGCATTGGAGCACTTAATAAGATAAACTTCAATACACGTTTTGTTATGAAGACTTTAATGACTATATGCCCAGGAACTGTACTCTTGGTTTTTAGTATCTCATTATGGATAATTGCCGCATGGACTGTCCGAGCTTGTGAAAGGTAAGTTTGTTTCTTTTCCTGAGAACATAATTTGCCATATCCTGTCTTCAGAAAGAAAGAAAACATTTTAGACTTGGGATGTAGAGTTGTATCACTCTTGAAAATTTTGGATTCTCTGACAGGCTTCTTTGAAATGATCGCAACAAAGTTTTTCTGAAGATTTTTGCATAGAGTGAATGCCTTCATGATTGTGTATGTTTTCCTTTCCAATTTGATCAGTTTGTAATAGAGGACTGCCTTTATAATGTGTGTCAGAATTTGGAGACCTAGAGATTGTACAGGAGACTTCTATTGGAAATGTTAGTTTAATGATAATACCGAGTCATTTCTGTGCCTGATTGGTTATAAGCATTGTTTGTTGTTCAGCAGAAATCCAGTGAAAAGCTGTCGGTGCAAGATATTGAACTTTAGCGAATCTCTTAAAGTAGTTTGTGGATTTTAGTGCCTGTTTATAATAGTGTTCACATTTTTACCTGATAAGGAGCTTATGGGTATGCATATTAGTTTTTATCAAACTTTCAACAGTTAATGAAAAGAGTGTGTATTTATTGTCTGAAGGCCTGTGGTGGTCTAGAGCCAGACACATGCTCAGGTTTCAGAAGCTCTTAATGCTCAGTGCTCTTAATCTGTCATAGCATTAATAATGTTAACTTTGCCATTTAATAAACAAAAGTAGATTTATCACATAAACAGAAAGAGCTATATCATAATGGGGTGGAGAGTACCTCACATGACCTTGGTTAAGAAAAGTCATGTTGAAATTTG